>VWZO01012024.1:619950-644483 GCA_013396975.1 Bucco capensis
ACACATCCATGTGTTCTTATCCTACTCTCCATTAACTGTGCTGTTTAAACTAGTGTCACCAAAATCACCGTCACTCTCCTCATTCTCTTGTCAGCATCATTAATGAAATATTAAGATTAACAAGGTTGATCTCAACACTGAATCTTAAAAAACTATTAGTAACTTCATTCCAATACTCCTCTTTGATCGTTCCCATTGTCTTCTGACTACTCCTATACTCTTCTTATCCTCTACTTATAATGATTCTTATCACATCCAGTTTAATTAATAATTTCCCACAAGGCAATATATCAAATACAATCAAGACAGAATAGTTCTATCTATATCCTTTGCCGAAAAATATCACAGAATTTATCAAAAATGATCTTTTGTTAATCTGAGATAATTTACCTTTGATTAAAAAGGTGCGACATTTCATTTCATTTACCTCCATGCTCTTTATTATTCTCTCCTTCATATCTGGTTTTAAAGCCTTGCTTTGAAACCTACTGAGAGCAGATCAACATGCATTTAGAAGCCTGGGGCAGTTTGCACCTTTCTAAAATGCAGAGTTCCCTGGTAGCACTTCTACTTTTTCTAGCACACTTTCTGTCAGGAATTTCCTGTATTATGCCTTTCACAAATAAGCTTTTACTTGTCATGGTAATAAAGTATGTATCAGAGCTTTTTAACAGAGTTGCTTGTAAATTTTGCTATTATCTACTACTTTTTCTATCGCCTTTGGTACATTTTGTATTTTATTTTTTATTTTAGAAAGAATCTGTTACTCTAGGTAAGATATCTTTTTTTTCATTCCTATAAAAGAAAATGCAGTCCTACTTTATTGATCACACACATTGTTTCTGATGTGGTAGCAGCAGGAGGTCATTTCTGTTGGGGGGTGATGGGAAGAAATCTGTTTTTCCAGGAAGGTGTACTAGGTGCACACAGGGATAGTGTGGAAATAGAAATTCATAATGTCATGATTCGTTGCAGCTAACTATGTCTGTATCTAAGAGAATTCTTTAAGAGTATGCCTGAGGAATATTCTTCAATAAAGTACTCATATTTGTTTTGAAAAGGAACTCTAAAACTGACCATAACTAAATCTCTATGAAAAGCTCTGTTTGAAAAACATTCACTGTGCAGGTAAGTATTAAAATCTATTAGACATTACCTGTTCCTTGTAATGCAGGATTACAGCTGGACAGACATCCGATGTCCTTTTGAAAAGTGCAGGGATGCAGCTTGTGTCTTCTGGAACAACATAGTTTATATTTTGGGTGGTTCCCAGCTCTTCTCTATAAAGCAAATGGACTGCTACAATGTGATGTAGGATAGCTGGTATTCCAAGCAAGTACTTCCAACACCTCGAGATAGCCTTGCAGCCTGTGCTTCTGAGGGCAAAATTTATACATCTGGTGGTTCAGAAGTGGGTAAGGTGCTAAAAATCTTTAAACCAAGCAAACAAACAAAAAAAAGCACAAACAAAGATATCCAGATTTTTTCTGGGTTTTGCATGACTATTTAAAAGAAACTGCATGTTGCCATCCTAGTCTAGTGAATTTGTCTTTCCATATTTAGGATTTTACCCCCCCACTATCCAACAATCTTTCTGTTGTGGTTTTAAAATGGTTTCACTGATTGAAATGATTAATATTTGCATNTATTTGTTTTGAAAAGGAACTCTAAAACTGACCATAACTAAATCTCTATGAAAAGCTCTGTTTGAAAAACATTCACTGTGCAGGTAAGTATTAAAATCTATTAGACATTACCTGTTCCTTGTAATGCAGGATTACAGCTGGACAGACATCCGATGTCCTTTTNGTGATGGGAAGAAATCTGTTTTTCCAGGAAGGTGTACTAGGTGCACACAGGGATAGTGTGGAAATAGAAATTCATAATGTCATGGTTCGTTGCAGCTAACTATGTCTGTATCTAAGAGAATTCTTTAAGAGTATGCCTGAGGAATATTCTTCAATAAAGTACTCATATTTGTTTTGAAAAGGAACTCTAAAACTGACCATAACTAAATCTCTATGAAAAGCTCTGTTTGAAAAACATTCACTGTGCAGGTAAGTATTAAAATCTATTAGACATTACCTGTTCCTTGTAATGCAGGATTACAGCTGGACAGACATCCGATGTCCTTTTGAAAAGTGCAGGGATGCAGCTTGTGTCTTCTGGAACAACATAGTTTATATTTTGGGTGGTTCCCAGCTCTTCTCTATAAAGCAAATGGACTGCTACAATGTGATGTAGGATAGCTGGTATTCCAAGCAAGTACTTCCAACACCTCGAGATAGCCTTACAGCCTGTGCTTCTGAGGGCAAAATTTATACATCTGGTGGTTCAGAAGTGGGTAAGGTGCTAAAAATCTTTAAACCAAGCAAACAAACAAAAAAAAGCACAAACAAAGATATCCAGATTTTTTCTGGGTTTTGCATGACTATTTAAAAGAAACTGCATGTTGCCATCCTAGTCTAGTGAATTTGTCTTTCCATATTTAGGATTTTACCCCCCCACTATCCAACAATCTTTCTGTTGTGGTTTTAAAATGGTTTCACTGATTGAAATGATTAATATTTGCATTAACTACAGCACAAAGTGCACTGCAACCTTTAAGCATTAACTAGGGACAAGCAAATATATTTTAAGAGTCCCACTTTGCTCTTAGCTTACTTATGTAAATCCACAGAATTCTGTGTGGTTTAAAGTTTTTTACGCTGTATGGCTAGAATAGAATCATAAAATCATAGAATGTTAGGGGTTGGAAGGGACCTAGAAGATCATCTAGTCCAATCCCCCTGCCAAAGCAGGATCACCTAGACCAGGTCATACAGGAATGCATCCAGGCAGCTCTTGAATGTCTCCAGAGAAGGAGACTCCATAGCCCTCCTGGGCAGCCTGTTCCAGTGTTCCACCACCCTTACTGTGAAAAAGTTTTTCCTCAGGTTGATACTAAACCTCCTGTGGTCCAATTTGCTCCCATTCCCTTTTGTCCTAACACTGGATGACACTGAGAAGAGCCTGGCTCTCTCCTCCTAACACTCGCCCTTAACATATTTGTAAACATTAATGAGGTCTCCTCTCAGTCTCCTCCAGTTGTGTTTTGACAGTAGCATTCCTTGTACATATGTTGGGCGTAATGAGGGGGGTTTTAAGGAGAGGGGGGAAAAAAGAAAAGAATTAAAAGAAACTTTTGAAACTACTGCTTTTGGTGGTGAAATCATACCTGACCCTGGAAAGGATTTGTCCTGTTTTTCTGTCAAATGACAGAAGCTATCTTCTGTTAGTTGTATTATTCTGTTGGTTTACTTCAGTAAATGGAGAAATACTGCTCTTCTTTAGATGTTATTACAGAGTAAAAAACCCCAAGACAATTGGGATCTTTTTCTCTCCCCAAGAAACCTAGTGGTTGACTTAAGCTATGTGCTATAGTAACATTTTGAAAATTTTCTAAATCAAATCTATTATCAGCAAACCAAAAGCTGGAAATAGGTATGCTGTATGTGTAAGAATATAGAACTTGAAAATTCTGTGTTCTGGGAAAAAATAAAACTGCCACCACCAAATCAACTAAAAACTCCAAATCTGAGATCCAGGGAGAAATTTTCTAGTAGACTCTTTTGAGTCCTGCCTTGCTGCTGAGGGAGGTAAGCAGAGATTAAAAGGCCATAATCAGTGCTTAACCTTGATAAGTCACTTAGTGGGAAGTTGTCACATTTAGGTAATGTTATCTGACTTCTAAATTTAATTGAAGACCCTTTAATGTAGCAGCAGCTTGCACAGTTCCTCACCGCCACCCAGTGTGGCCAGTGTGAAATAGCACCCTTCCCATTCCTTGAAACAGGCTTATTAACTAAGGCTGCACTGGGAAACGTGGAACACTGCACTCGTTAGCGTTCCTAGCTTCCCATATGTCAGTTCATGAAGGATGATACAAGCTTTAAATGTATAGATTATTTTCTAATACATGGTAAGTAGTTAATACTACTTGTCATTAGTTAATAGAACTGTAATGGGAATTTTAAGGTAGGCTTTTTCTTTTAAATCTACCCTTACATCACTGCACATTTTCATTTTGCTTTCCAAAGATGATATTCACAACAGAGTAGGAAAGGCTGAAATTAACAACAAAGTTTATTTTGCTTGTAATTCTTTCTTCTCCTTTGGTATCCACTGAACGCTGCTTGTTTGAAAAAGTCTGTATGCTGAATCTAGTATTTTCCAATTTGGAGCAGGCAATTATGGGAAACCATTAACTGGAGAAAATACTGCAGTGTAGAATAATCTAGTTTAGAGCAATGTAAAACTTGCATGCTTTTCCTGTGCCCAGTCCATTACAGAAAACAGGGCTTGCTTCCCCTTTTTGAACTGATGGGAATACTGTTTTATTAGCAATAGCTGGCAGAGTTTGGAAGCTAAACGTACTAAATACTAATACTATATTTGGGTGCAGGAACAATATTTAACATTGTCCTGACCACATGCTGAAAATGGAGGCTTTTACCTTTTTAAAAAAAAGGCATAAAGACAGTTCTGCTGTATTTCCCGTGGATGAGAATTTCTACAACTTCAAATCAATGATGTGTATTTACATCAAGGAAAAAATATGTCCTGCTCTATACAGTATGGATTCCTCATTCACATCAAGCTCCTGAGGAACCATATCCATCTATAATACTTTCTTTTATCTCTGATTGGTTAAAAGACTCCATCCTAAGTAAGTCCATCTCAGTTATATATGCCATCATTAACTCCCATCTGGATTGTAGCAGTGCATTTTATTTGAACATGAAGCAATCAGACCTTCAGAGACACCTACTAGCTGATTACAGTGAACAAAATTACATGACTTTCTCCACTGACTCCACAAAATATCAAATTATGCTCAAGATTGCAGTATTTATATTCAAAGTATTCCCCAGTACTCACAAAGTTCTGTCACGACAAAGCCTTACAGGGTAAAAATAAAAGTTATTTGCCTGAGAAAAAAAACTGCCTTGTGGTCTAGTCTGCAGCTCCTCAATCCCACAGGGCATCCCACCACTTCTTCCAAGGTGCAGTTTAAAACACTCTAAAAAATGAAGAATTCTACAAAACCCCAAAGGTCATGAGCACTCACTCCTCTTGACCAGGCATGAACTGAAAGAACAAACTTCAACTGACAAACATTAACCATGGCAGTAAATACTTTGATACTCTGATGGCAGTAAAATTGCTCCTAAATGTTGCCATCTCTGATAAAAATTGTCATGTTCAGATGGGTTAATAATAATAGAAATTACAATAATTTTTCTGCCCTTGCTACATATTGTTCAGCTATGCTTTTCCTGACTTGTATTGCAGTTCTAGTTATGCATGGACCACAGAAAATATATGCAAAGTAATCCCTTCTTCCCACAATGAAATAAAAAGGCAACATATACTGTGCATAACTTGCTTCTATCAGAAGTCTTAATTTTTCAGGCAGACACAGTTCACTTCTGCTTAGGAAGGATTCACTTTCCCCTTTCTCCACAAGACCACTCCTGAGATTTATTAGTGAAAGATTATATCTGTAATAATATTATTTTTCTACAAGGCAGTGCCCACCAGGAGTAACAGATTAAACAGTGTTCTAACTCAGACAACTGTTAATGCACACCACATGAACTCTTTGCTGCCAGCTTCAGGGATTCTGCCTGAGTGTTTACAGAGCCTGATTCACAAAAGTGTTTACTTGCCTCGTAAGTATTTCATATAGAGGAAACTGGGGTTTGGAGGGAAAAGAGAAAAAATAATACACTTCACACAGAGGGATGAATGAAGATGTAAAATCGATACTGTGTGTAAGGGACTGGTATGAGTTGTTAATAGTGATTTTTTGTGAGATGTCAGGAATTTACAGGATCCTCTCCCCCAAAGCAGATCCTATGCTCTCCTCATAGTTTTTTACCACCTTTAGGAGAGTGTTATTTCCGATGGCTAGATTTCAAATTGGGAAGTGATGACAGTCAAGGCAGAGTGACTCTTGGATAGGGAGGACTGTGAGAGGGGCACCTGTCCCCCATCAGAGCTTGGCAGCTATTAACAGTGCTTCCATCGGAGCCATGGCAGAGGAAGAGCAAGCACTGCTCCTCAAACCAAATACATCAATGTCATTGTTGTCCTTGCTAGCTCAGATGCATAGCTTTCAGCTGGCATATTTATTATTAATTATTATTAAATTTCTTTATTTAACTGTGCTTTGCATAGATAGACATATTGTCAGTCACCAAGGACTTAATATCTAAATTAGTCAGGACAAACAAATAGAAGATGAGACAACACTGTAGCAAAAAGCATGTGAGGGGCTTACTGATGAAGAGAGAAAGAAGTAACTGAAGTGGTGGGTTGTTGAAGAGAGCCGCTGAAGAATAATCCATGCATCTTAAAACCAGATGACATGATCATTATGAAAGTTAGACCAAGCAGTTCATATGATGCAAAAGCAGGCTGTGATGTCAAAATGGACAACTACTGAAATATTTCAACCTACAGCTTGAACCCACCTTACAGGTGGCATTCAATTCCAAGTCTTACGACCTATTCCCCTCATTTTTTTACTTCCTGATGAAAAAAAAAAATCAGAAAATGAGGACAAAGAGGTTTTCCTGATACAGGAGAAGGGATGCAGATAGTGAAGCACAGCAAGGAGACAGAAGAAGGCAAGGAAACAAACAGAGCAAGAAGGGGATGGCCCAAAGAGGCCATTAAGCTGGAATTGGAGTACGCACACTCCAGTGAGAAAGATGTAGGGTGTTTTTAGGGTATTTAGCCTTACAGGACTGTAGTGAGCTTACTATTAAAAGAGCTGGAGGTAAAAACCAGTTGCAGAATTAGTAATATATGTTTAGAGTAGCAGAAAAGGATAATAACTGTATTAGCAAAGCACCACTAGATAAAAAGAGGAGGAATGTGTTGGGCATGAAGGCCAAATGAGATCTAAAATGTTTTTAGCTCTTTAATAAAGCAAGGCTTTGATCTGGCATCTTTTTCATTTCTGTTGTCCAGATAGAACAAATCAACAGTTTTTATGGTTTATTAGATAAACCAGAATCCGTTCTTCAGTAGGTGACTAGAATATATGTTTGAATTCTTCAAAAAAAGATAAAGGAGAAAGGACACACAATGCCACGCTTTGGGGGTCAGCTACTTCACCCCAGAACACCATGTAGACACAGCCGGCGAAAACAAGTGACAAAGAAATTGCAGGAGAACAAGAGACTTTTCTATGGTCATTTTCTTGGATCTATTAACTCTTAAGTGCTTCTAAGATTTTTTATAATCTTGATCCTGCTGTCCCCTTTGGTGGCCATCTCAAATTGACAACCCTTAGTTTTCTTTCCTTAATACCAAAGCTGTAGTAGAGGGTCCCTAAAGCCCCAAACTCATAAAACATTAGGGTTTCTGGTTGCTTTACATCAGTGTCATATGCTCATCACCACTGTATGGCCTCATGAGAGATCCATTCCGAGGCCGGAAGCACCCCCCTCCCCTCACGCCCGACGGCCACAGTTGCCACAGTTGCCGCATTTGCGTCACTACCGGAAAGGCCCAAGATGGAGGTCGACGCCAGCCATGGGGAGCAGCTCCCGAGGCTCAGGCGCCCTTTGCGGCGAGAGGCAGAGCCCTGCAATCCGCTGCTGCCGCAGCCGCCGTCCGGAGCCGAAGGGAGGGTCAGTGGGTGGTGCCGGGGACGCGGGCCCGGGGCGCTGAGATACTGCTGGGAGCGGAGCGAGGCTCTGCTAGGCGGGTGGTGTGACAGGAGTGCCCAGGCGGGGAGCAGTGACAGGCAGCGCTGCCCCTGCAGCAAGAGCGGGGAAAAGGGGACGGGCCCAGCTTACGGCGGGAGTGAGTGGACTGCTCCTCGGTAAAGGGGCGCTGCCGGTGGGATGCTGTGTGCTTGTAGCCAGCAACGTATTCGCTTAGGTGCCTGGTGATAACAGCGAGTTGGATGTGAAAGGGGAGACGTGAGTTGTGTAAAAGACTTGCAGCCGCGGATTTCCTGATGGGAATGAAGTGCTTAAATGCTCCAGACCCAAGCTCTGGAAAATGAGGAAGATTCTAGGAAATAAAAAAAGAAAAACGCCTGTAAACTCCAGCAGAACTCTTAGTACACTTGGTTGGTGATAAATGCTTGTGAAGGGGTTAGCATCACGGTGCTGGAAGCACACAGGCCACCAGTAACTTCTAGTGATAAAGGTCAAAGTATGAAACATTAAAGGCACCTTTGACTGATTTTGGACAGTTTTAAGAATTGAGTGTGTCAGTTGGTTACTGTCAGGCACCAAAAAGAAAGCCTTTTCTCTGCTTTCTTGCTTTTTCTAAATATATGATGATGAGGGAAAAAAAGAAAAGGTACTTTTCAGTGTTTACCTGCTGAAGGTATGCAGCATGAATCACACTAGCTCTTGAAACTAAAGTTGACAACCTCTTCTGTAACTTCAGCTCTTCTGAAGTAACTACAGCTGAGTATAAGATTATTTATGCCTAAAATCAGTTTGCAAACTTTAAAATGAACAAGCAAGGCTAAACAAATAAGCAATTGGAAGTACCAACCTGACTTTATACATGCTAAATTAATAAAAATGCTTTAATAACACCAGGAGATTTTTAACTAGCTAAATAATCAGTAGAAAATCAACAGTCAGCAACGGTACATAGACACAGAATGTGCTGATTGTTACTGCTTTACTGTATTGTCAAAGGGTACATAACTTTCTCTGTAATACAAAGTGTATTATACTGAGTATAATAATCTCCAAAGATAAATGAATTAGAAGGACAGAGTATCCTGGTTTACACAATGATAATAATATTCCATTTAATGACTGTCTTTAGTGCTATAATGATATTCTTATTTACAGAAGTCTACAGCTGTAGAGAGAAATGGGAAGCCTGTTGCCAGAATGAGTAGTCATCATGCATTCTGGATTTTGGCATCAATTGCTGTGACACACTACTTCGATTTTTTTAAAACTGTTAAAGAAGCTATTCAAGCAGATAGGTAAGGTACCTTTTCTTACAAAGAAAGTTGTGATTTTGCCTTACATACTCAGTTTGTTACATCTGAACACTGTGTTTTTAAGTCTTGTATAAATAAGGAACTAGATGATCTTTAGGGTCCCTTCCAACCTGGCCATTCTATGATTCTATGATTCATTCTATAAGGTGTACAGTAGGAATAGAGAGAACTGGGACTGTTCAGCCTGAAGAAGAAAAGGCTGAGAGGGATCTTGCCAATACATGTAAATACCTGAAGGGAGAGTGCAAAGAAGACAGATCCAGGCCTTTTTTCAGGGGTGCCCAGTGACAGGACCGGAGGCAATAGGCACATACTGAAGCACAGAAGGTTCTTTCTAAACATCAGGAAAAACTTCTTCGCTGTGAGGGTGACCAGGCACTGGCACAGGTTGCCCAGAGAGATCATGGAGTCTCTATCCTTGGAGATACTCAAAAGCCATCTGGACACAACTGCCTTTAGCTGACCTTGCTTGAGTATGGAGGTTGAACCTGATGACCACCTGAGTCGTTATTATTAAACGAATTTTTAATAAAATACAGTACTTAACATTTTGCTATAATTATTTTTTTCTTTAACCTCTGGTGAACCATCTGTGTACATGCAAAATTTGTTCTAATAGCAGCATGCTTTAATAGTGTACATTCAAATTTACACATAAGTACAAGAATTATGTTTTGTTGAAAATATTGAGAGATGAAAAAAGCTGAAATTACATGTCAAAGTGAAGTTCATCCCTCAGAGGTTCTCTAAGAGACTTTGACAAGAAAGATTAGTGAAATAATTCCTATGAATTAGTTTCTATTTCTTTTCTATTAAGTTATTTTCAATGAGATTGATGAGTGTTAAGTATTTTTAGATTGCTTCACCTGAACGTGCTTTTAAAACTCTCTCATTGTTACTGTCATTATTGTATCAGTATGTGGAAGCTGACCAAGGCCTTGCTCTGTGCTGTTAGGTTTTCTGGAGCTGCTTTTGCAGGCTGGTCTAGATACTCACTGTATCTAGTTGATGACTCCAGGATGTGGTCAGAATTTTGAGTGGCCCCATCTGCTCCCTGCAGGGTCCTGTCATCTTGCATTGTTTGTTTAGGTAGACTATGCAGATTTTTTAATTGGTAGCACTAAGGCACCAAAATAGCACGTGATAGTTGCCATACTGTACCACAGCAAATGTTACCTGAACAAGAAGATTGTTGATTACCCTTTGTAATTTAGTAATCAAACTATGGTAATAAGAATTTGCTTTTTAAATTTGTTATTTTCTAGCTACCTATTCAGGTAAGTATGCACCTTCCTCCCAAGTTATCTTTCTCATCTTACTCTTGAAGTACGTCCTCAAAGAGGCTTAGAAGTGCATCTTCCTAAATAATTGCATACCCTGAAGTGTTTTCTTGATTCTAAGTTTGAAATCTTGGATTTCTCCATGGTTTTCTTCAGCTGCTGTTAAGAAAAATCTTCATGCTTCTTGTCTGTTAAATTTGAGAGTTCTTAAGCTTTTATTAAAGCTTTCTGCAACATCTCTGTTGCACAGCTATCAGTAGTCTAATTTGTAGTGAGAAGCACAGTTGCAGTGGAGTCTTTTATTCGTTATGGACAGAGTATTTTTGGCATGATGCTATAGTAAATCATTGACAGGATCTGTTACATTTCCAAAATATTTGAGGGAAAAATAAATGACAGAAATATGTTGCAAAATTAAACTCTGATAGTTGTGTATATTAGACAGCTTTAGAAGAGCAAAAAATTTTTGTAAAAGTTATTTAAGAAAAAAATGACAGGAACTCTGGTCCAATCTGTGTCTGTTTCTAGACTAGAATGAAGATTAATGTACAAAGTGCAACATGACTGTGCTTAACATGCTTTAACATGCTTTCCCTCACCAGCTATTGGTTTGCCTCTGGTGGTTGTTTATTGGCTGCATGTTTATCTGTTGCCTTCTACTGTATACTGTATCTTGAGTGGTATTGTGGAATTGAGGACTACGATGTACAGTATCCAGCACTGATACTTATTGCAATAGCTACCTTTATTGGAGCAGCAATTTGGTAAGTTGGAACACTGTGTGCAAACCTGCTAAACCTGTGCAAGTCTAGCTATGTTAATGGGCTCAGTTTATAAAATGTATAACTTCTCTAATAAGTGTATTGCTGACAACGCCCTTAAATCCTTAAGAGCATAATTTCTTCTACTTTCAACATTCATCCACAAAATGAGAGTTGTGTCAAAACTGTATATTAAGTGTACTTGTAGACGTGCTGGATCTTTTCTGTCTTGAAAATACATGGGAAAACTAAAGTCCTTCATTTGATTAGTGTAAATTGCTCACCTCTGTCAATTGTTTGTAAGGTTTACAAATTAAGACAAAAGTGTATTCTCCAGATGAGAAAAAAATTATGCCTTATCAGTTTTTAATACAGAGTTCTTCACTATGAAACAATCTGTTTATGGCAAACATATACTGAAATCTTTGCTTCTGACTTTTTATATGAGCTTTAAGGGTTTATATCTTGCCAGAGAATAGTAGAGTAAGAGCTACTTTATTTATGATATTATAGGGATCAGTAATGAACAAATGTGCATGAGAATGGACAAAAATAAATGTGTGTGCCGGTATATTTATTTGTTCTCTGCATGAAAGCTGATTATCTCTGTAAGTTTAGATGTGTAGCTAAGTAATGTCAGTCAGTGTTTGTTGCAATGCTGGGAAAAAAAGGCAGACTGAAGATGATGAAGGTTCCCTGTTGTTTAGAATTAGTCAAATCTATAATCCTTGTAATCCAGTTGTAAAATAAGTTCATTTCCCACTTTCTCTTCAGTTCACTTAGATCTGCTTGGCTGGAAATACAAATTGAGGCTTTCTTAGTTGCTGTGTTTGCACATTGAAAAATCAAGCGTAGTTAATTTTCAAGTGCTTCATATACAGAGATTCTGAAGGTAAAAGAAATCTTTACCCTAGATGGCATTGAACGAACTTGCTCAGTGTAAAATCTGCAGCATCTATTGAGGTTCTAGGATGAGTTGTCAGTAAATAAACAGTTGAACAACCAATTTAATAGGTAGGTGCTGGGATCTTTCTCTTTTGTTTTCATAAAGAAACAAGTATTTTTCCAGATTGAGTAATTTAAATTTGATTTCCTCTTGTTTCATATTTTCTTTGGCTGGTATTTCTGTAGTATGACAATTGAACTCTGACCAAAAACTTTCTGGTTTTATTCCCAGTTTCAACATTGCTTTTTGGCCTGTCTGGTCATTTATGACACCTCTGTTGCTCTTCGTTCAGTTTATGGGTGTTGTGATGTTTGTGTCACTCCTGGGATAAGTTCTTCAGGTAAATAATTGAATTGTTTCAGCAGAGAAATGTTTTTCTTGTTGCACGAACTGCTTTGTTAGACATTTAAGGATTGTAAGACCTTTAAAGGATACCTTCTGTCCCTTTTGTGTACAGTTGTAGAATATTGATCTTTTCTGACATACAGAGTCACTGGAGGAGTGTCCTTAGGCGTATACTAGGTGAACAATATATTTTTTCTCTTTAGTGACATTCTGTTCTAGACAGTGAAAAGAAGCAATTAGTGAGAATGGATGGTTTTGGGGAGTACAGGCCAAATAGTTGCAACTTTTACCTGGACTGGGAGAACTTCTTAGTGACGTCGCTTGACCTAATAGTAAAGGGGAGAAGCTATTCATATCCATAGGTAGCTGTCTTCTCCATTTTATTTTCTTTTAAAATCCAAATTCTTTGCCTTACCTTTGTCTTTAAGTATACTGCTTGCATTTTCTGTAAGGTCGAGTCCAGATCAACCTGCTGTCTGTAAAACTGCCAGATATCAGAAGGTCTTTGTTCTTCCTAAAAAAACTGCCCTTCAAAGGCCAAACTAGATGTTTTGTTCACTTCAAAAATTCATTCTCAGTAACTGCCACTTTGAAAAGGAGTTCTTGCATCTTTTGTTAGGATATACTATTCAAATGAATCCTGTGAAACTGAAAAAGCTTGAGGAAGACATCAAAGACTTCTTAGTAAATAGTGTAAGGGATGTCCTCTGGATCACAGGGGTCTACATCATCCAGTGAAGTGATTCCTTTAGCAGGTCTTGTTTGCTGTACTTCTCAAAGGAATGTGGGGAAGCCTATGTGGTTTTCCTTGCCATCACAAATCCTTTCAGTGAGGAATTCCCCCAGCATTTCTATGAAGGCAGTAAGAATAATGAGATAGTGCTGGATTTTGAGTGTAGCCTTTTGTTTTGCCAGGACAAAAAATATTTAATGGCTGGGACAGTGCAAAGCCTGTCCATAAACAATCTAAAACTAGTATTGCATTTCTCCTCTATTTTCTATAAATCAAGAAACCTGATTTTTTTAAGGAAGTAATTACTTTAGGTCATGCTCTGACAACACCTATAGACCTCTGAAAAATCCAATACTTCAGAACCTCTTTACTGTATTTTGGGAGCTTCAGTCACATTAGTTAATGCAAACTTCTTCAAATCAATTTTGTTAATTCTGTCATTAGCTGTATCCTGTCTGAGCACTGGAAGGATCTGGGGAAGGACTCATTTCAGTGCATTAGACCTGATCGTATTAACAGACTAAAACAACCATTCTGCATGAATTTTTACTTAGAAAGTAAGAAACATAGAATTGTAGAATGTTCGGAGTTGGAAGGGACCTCTGAGGATCATTGAGTCCAAGTCCTGTCTATGCAAAAGGCTATCCCCCATCAAAAAACCACAACCAAAGAAAGAACAAACCAAAAAAACACAGCTTCTTGAATTCTATCAGGCTTGGTGCCATTACTTCCCTGGTGAGCCTGTTCCAGGGTTTGACCACCCTCTGGGTGAAGAATCTTTTCCTAATGTCAAACCTAAACCTACCCTGGCAGATCTTCATCCTGTTCCCTTGGGTCCTGTTGCTAGTCACCAGAGAGAAGAGATCAGCTCCTGCCCCTCACCTTAAGTCTCCTCCAGGCTGAACAGAAAAAGTTACTTCAGCAGTTCCTCATAAGGCTTCCCCTCTAGACCCTTCACCATCTTTGTGGCTCTCCTCTGAATGCTTTCCAACAACTTAATTTCCTTCCTATATTGTGCTGCCCAAAACTGCACACAGTACTCAAGGTGAGGCCACACCAGTGCAGAGTAGAGTGGGACTGCCACCTCTGGTGACTGGCTAGCAATGCAGTGCTTGATGTACCCCAGGACATGGTTGGCCCTTTTGGCTGCCAGAGCATGCTGTTGACTGATAGTCAACTTGCCATTGACCAGAACCCCCAGATCCTTTTCTACAGGACTGCTCTCCAGGCTCTTGTTCCCCAGTCTGTATGTACAGCCAGGGTCACCCCACCCCAGGTGCAAAATCTGGCACTTGCTCTTGTTAAATGTCATATGACTGATGGTTGCCAAGCCCTCTAGTCTGTCAAGATCTCTCTGCAGGGCCTCTCTTCTTTTGAGGGAGTCAACAACTCCTCCCTGTTTGGTGTCATTGGCAAACTTGCTTGGTGTATCTTCCGGTTCTGTGTCCAAGTTGTATATGAAGATATTGAAGAGCACTGGCCCTAAAATGGAACAAGTGAATTGCAGACCTGCTGACCCTTATGAAAACATTCTGGTTTTCTATATGGATGGTCAAGTAAATTCTGTTATACAAAACTTATTAATTCTGTATTAGGCCAAATAATACTGACCTAATGATTAGGACCAAATTATTACTTGGTGATTCAAAATCATTAATATTTAATTAGTATTTAATAATTAATATTGACTTAGTTGAAGATACAGCTTTACAGCATTTTTGTTAAGGTTGGATTTGTTTTTTCTTTTCTTTCAGCATCATGTGAAGGACTCAAGTCACTGTTACCCTGCAAAGTGGATATTATACCTGCTGCATTCCAGTACTTCTATTATTTCTAATACAGCTTGTTTGCTCTAACTGATACCGTAGTTCTTAGACTACCTGATCAATACATGGAATTGGCATAACCATAGGTCAGCCAGTGGCCGTGAAAAAAACAACCGATTAGTGAATAATTGAAAGATAGGTGCTCCCTCCCATCTCCCTAATCCCTTCTCCTACCAGCCCCCAGCTCCAGGCAGCTCCTGCCCCACTGCCTCCATCCCCAAGCTTCCTCCCAGCCAGCCTTGCTGAGGCCCCATCTTTTGCACCTCCTCCAGGCCATGTCTGTGGCAACTGCCCTCTTCCTGGCTGTTCCAGCCACCCAGAGTGGGCTGAAGAGGCATCAGCAGATAGATGGGGCCATGGCTGAGCAGATGCAGCAGTGTCAGGAGTACCTGCATCAGGAGATGACTTGGCTGCTGCAGGGGACTGAGCAGAACAGGGATGTGGAGGAAGCCATGCTTCGTTCTCTGTTGCAGAACTGGCTGATTAAGACTGTTGCAGGAGTCCTCTTTGGGGGTCTTCTGGCTGGCCAGGGAAATGAAGCTTTCCTCTGACATCTGCAGTGAGCAGGACAGCTCCAGCAGTAAAGAGGACAAAGATGAGGAGGAAGACACAGTGGTGTCAGGTCTTTCCCTGTGTCCACCCCATCGACAATGCAGGGCTTGCCCAAGATGTGCAAGGAGCTGAAGGAGCTGGTGGTTGACCTTCTTGGTGCATCCCAAGTGATTTGCAGGACTTTCATGCTTCAGATGCACCCGTCCGTTGGGGTGGACGTCATCTACGAAGCCTGGAGTGTCCACAAGAACAGCATAAGTAGATGGGTAATAAGTTAGTTATATAGTCCTAAATCCTATCTGGGAACTCCAGAGGTCACCTAGTCCAACTTCCTGCTCAAAGTGAGTTCTTTGGTTTGAAAGTAATTGATACTTAATTCAGGTGTTGTAGGTTTTTAATACTGTATTCTTTCCATTTCAATTGAAAGCTAAAATACTGCTATCTGGAATTTCATAGATGACACAGGAGACCTTTCTTGATTTATTAAATTTCTAATGTGTGTGTTACTGTGTAGGAAATATTTTATTACCTAGTAACTTGACTTCAGATCTGCTAGTGTTTGAAAAAAGTTACAAATGGGGGCAAGAGCCTAGGATGCTGGCTGATGTTTACATCATTGATAATTTGGCAGTGCCATCAGTGAAATAAATAGATTCTATCTGTGCTGATACAGTTTTTCCACAGCCAAAGATGGATGATCAAGCTGTGAATAACCAGCAATATAATGAAAAATATTGACACTAGACAAAAAATTAAGAGCACAAACCAAATTCTTTTGATACATGCACTATCTTTCAGTATTCAGGATGCTTTTTTTCTGTAAACTAACTTTTAATTCTTAGCAGTGCCTGTTAATGAAGTTGCCATTTTTCTTCCTCAGCAATTAAGAGGCTGATATTAACTTAAATGCTACTAGTCATACAGAGTTTGGAAAATAAAATCACATTGTCTGTTCACCTTGGCTAAGCTACTTAAGTATCTGGAAACCTGGACACTATCTAGGTGTTAGGCAGATCCTTGTGTTAAATACTTTCCACTCACACCTTTTGGAAGATGAGAGAATGTAGAAGCTGGGTGTTGAAACTTGTTAAAATGCACTTGTTGTGGCTGTTGCTTGAAGTCTGAACTGTTGGGGGAGACTTGTGGTCTTCATTCTGACTTTCAAGTTTACACCATTACTGAATACACAACACATGAAGTGTTTAGTGATGAAAAAGGTAAGCGTTGTCTTAAGCTGCTACTGTTCCATAAGGAAAAAGTTGCTGTTGGTATGCAATACAAAGGATCAATCAAACCAAAATAAATACATTTAGCACTAGTGTTCGATAGCTTGTAGAATAAATTAACAGCTTGATTTGCTTAAATGTAATATTTAAGTTTTCTAAAACCAGTTGTACTTAACATTTTTAAAAAGCAAGTTGCTTGTCTTCAGGTCTTCATTTTTTAATAAACTTTACCAAGTTTTATGTCTGCATACACAGGTACATTTGAGTAACGGTTTATTATGGTATGTAAAATGCAGTGTTGCTCAGGGATGGTAATTATCAGTGTATTTTTATTTGTCAACTACATAAACACTCTAGGTGTTTTAAGTTGCCTTGTACTCTTAAAATTACTATCTACTGCATGTTTTTTCAGATTTATTCTTCTGGACATCTTAATAAACCTTATATGAAAGTGACCAAAAAGGGCAAGAAAGACGACTCGGGTAACTACAGGCCAGTCAGCCTCACCTCCATCCCTGGAAAGGTGATGGAACAGCTTGTTCTTGCCACCATCTCCAAGAATTTGGAGGAGAGGAGGCTTATCATGAGTAGTCAACATGGATTCCATAAGGGGAAGTCATGCTTGACTAATCTGATAGCCTTTTATGATGGCATAACTAGGTGGATAGATGAGGGAAAGGCAGTGGATGTGGTTTTTCTTGACTTCAGCAAAGCTTTTGATACTGTCTCCCATGATATCCTCATTGCCAAACTTGAGAAGTATGTATTGGGAGACTGTGCTGTGAGATGGATTGAGAACTAGCTGAAGGACAGAGCCCAGAGAGTTGTGGTCGGTGGAGCAGAGTCTAACTGGAGGCCTGTGACTAGTGGTGTGCCCCAGGGGTCAGTGCTGGGTCCAGTAATGTTCAATATATTCATCAATGATCTGGATNTTAAGGGTGAATGTCAGGAGGAGAGAGCCAGGCTCTTCTCAATGGCATCCAATGTTAGGACAAGAGGGAATGGGAGCAAGTTGGACCACAGGAGGTTTAGTATTAACATGAGGAAAAACTTTACAGTAAGGGTGATGGAGCACTGGAACAGGCTGCCCAGGAGGGTTGTGGAGTCTCCTTCTCTGGAGGCATTCCAGAGCTGCCTGTCCGGACACATTTCTGTGTGCCCTGGTCTAGGTGATCCTGCTCTGGCAGGGGGGTTGGATTAGATGAGCTTTCTAGATCCCTTCCAACCCCTAACATTCTATGATTCTATGACCAATTATTTTTCAGTACTTAATTGTTTAACTGTTTAATTCCGCTGTTTTGGGGGACTGCCAGGCCAACATTTTGCCTATAAAATAGATGTTCATGTAGAACTGTACTTGACTTGGAGTAAGCCTATCTTTCCTGACCACTCTGCTGGGTTTATTGAAGGTGTAATACATTCTGTTCACCTTTGGAGAGCTGTTTGCTCTCTGACTACTTTGATGTCTTTTTTTGAAAACCCCAGTTAGATAGGCTCATTATACAAAGTCCTTAAAAGTCTTTCATTAATGGTTATGAGTAATACTCTTTCACTTTACATGCTCAAAGGAAGTAGTGGCAAAACTGCTAATAATTTAAACCAGTGTTTGCTGTAATTGGCAGCTTGACAAAATGCTGCTGCCACTTCCAGTTCAGTGAACTCCTTACTTTTGGTATTTTCCTTACCACCAAATAAAGAACTTAGGGCAAGACAGAAAGAGGTATCTTAATAGTTTCCTGAAAGCATTTATTAGGCAGTCAAAATCCCCACCTCCACCCAAAGCTTGATGTATTAGCCTTAACTGTCTGGCTAGTTATGCTTTTTATTTGTACTGCTGTTATAGACCAGACAGAAACATAGGGCTACCTAAGGAAAATTTGTAGATGGCTTGAAATACCTTTTTCTTGAGAGCAAGCCAAAATGAATAAAGGAGATGAGCTACTACGTCCTTTTGCTTACCTATATAGGTGATTATCCAGAATTTACTCATTCTAACTTTCTGCCATTTTATTTTCCTTCCCTGTTAAGAGGAATGTGTACCTCAGAAATTTACATAGAGGTTCAGTAATGTCCTTTGTTATTTAAGAAAAAAAAGTCTTTAATAATTCTTATCTTTAAAAGAGAAAAAGCTTAAAACCCCTCCCAAGTTTTGCCAGTGGAAGTAGAGTAAAATAGATGCTGTCTTTTCATTTATACCTTTTGTCATTGTTGTTGCTGAATTAGTGGCATAATTTCATGTGAGACGTAGGTCAGTCACTGTAAAGAACAATGCTTTGGATATTTGATATGCCACAAGGTAAAAATGTAAGACCTGCCTGGCCAGCACAAGGACCAGTCTGTCTTGGTATTTGGCCTCTAAGCTATGACTGGATACCTGAATGTCTAGAATGAATAGAATTTGAATTGAATGTAAACAAAATGCCATTTAAAATATTTAGTGTTTCACACTAGGCTAAGTTCCTCTCAAACCCTATAAACAACCAACTGGTGCTCCAAATCTTGAAGTTTGCATACCTTAGTATCTTATGGCCAAAGGTCACAGTTACAACTGATCAGTTTAAATAAAAATGGTCAATGCTTAAAATGTGTATAAAGATTGGTAAAATTAATAAGTAAGAAGTGGAGTGAATCTTGTGAAAGTCTTTGCTGCTTTGAGCTCAGTAGTTGCTACTCCAGCTGGCAATCGCTATAATACTCTGTTACTAGAATGGACTTACTATAGAAAATAAGGTAAATTGTTGCCTTTGGAAGATCTAGAAGATTCCTGAAACCCAGTTTCTTTTCTACCAATAGAAGTGCCAGTTGCTAAAGAAAAAAAGGTGAATAGTGGAGCCCAGAGCATGAAAGGGTGTTGGATGATGCCATTGCCACCCCAATCACCAGCCATTGGCTTCCTGTGCTCCAGGGCAAGCTCCAATGACCACCCTGGCTTGCTCTGAACATCTCCCACATATTGGACACTCCTCAGCTTCCCAGCCAGCAATTAATGCTCAAAGGTGTTTTGTTCACCACTTACTATCTTTTCTCTCTCCCTATCTGGGGAACATGTTCCATCACGCATATTTCTGTCAACACGGACATGAGTTCCATGACTCTCATCACAACCAGCTGCAAGGAGCCCACCCTCACCAAGGGACATGATGCCTTCTGACTTCACCTTCTGCTGCATAGTTAGTCCCTCACCATAACCTCGACCCTAGCTGTTGGCCAAGTCTAAGGCAAGACCTTCCTGCCCACCAAAGCCTCAGCAGCCTTTCCCCCTCCACTGCAGCCTACCCTCCCCAGGACCCCTCGGGGCACCCCCTCGGCAGCCAGGGACCCCTTGCGGGACCCCTCCAGGCGGTCAGCGGCTGCGGGGAGGCTCGGTGGGGACCGACAGCCCCGCTCCGCCCCCGGCCGCTGTTGGGGGCCGGGCCAGCCGGTGGCCTCGGGGCTCCCCCGGGGGAAGCGGAGCCGCTTGCCTACAGCAGCTGTCCGGCGGCGTGAGAGATGGAGAAAGGCGCCGGATACCCCTCGGTGGGCGGCAGCTACCCGCAGAAAAACGCCGAGATCCTCAGCAGCCAGTACGGCATCAATCTTTTCCTGGCCGGGCTGCTGCTCACCTTCGCCTGGGCTGTGCATGCCGTGGGCATCAGCAAGAGCCACCTGCTCTCCTACCTCATCACACTGATGCTCATCCAGCTGCTGTGGATGCTGTGGTACCGCTGCAGGAGCTGCACACAGAGAAGGCTGATCCGGGACAAGGACACACACGCTGGGGCTCGCTGGCTGAAATGTAAGTACTGGCCAGTGGCACACAGAGCGACACCTTGCAGGGGACATCTGTGCCATCACCCATCTCTGCTATCACTTTGTTTCTCTCTCAGTCCCTGCCAGGAGGCATCCTGGTATTCATGAACCAAAGGCACATGCAGCGCTCTCTAAAGTAAATATATGCATAAGCTGAACATACTAGGAGATTGTATGGGAAAGCTGTTTGCTAAACATCCTCACTTCCCAACCCACCATTTACAGGGCTGAAGGCTCTGGCGCCTTTCTTCCCTTTCCAGGCTGGTTTGATGACCCTTGAAAAATAAAATATAGCTACAGAAAGAGGTGGTTTTCTTGGTGTCATGCAACATTTTTAGAGGATTACCACCATTTCCAAATAATGCAACTTACTTTAGGCTAGTACCAGTCAGAAAGGTCCTCAGGTGCTTTTTATACCAATGCATATCAGAGTTTCCAATTTATATGTGTACAGTGATGCCTTAGAAACATCCGGAGTTAGAGGAGGACAAAATCCCTGGCCAGGTAAGTTTGTAGATTAGCATTAAAAAACATCTAAGCAAGGAATCTGAAGCTAGCATTAGCTTGTAAAAAAAAAAATACACAAGTATGCCTGGGTAGCAGTGAGATGTGATGGCTCTTACTAGCAAAGTCAAGTGCTTACTGCAGTACAGATATAAAGGTATGTTGAGAGAAGGTGATTGGGGAGCACATCACAGTCATAGTGACAGGAATGCTGTGTTTCTGGATCTCAAGAGAAAAATCCAACCCACATCAGCACTGTGTAGAGTAATCAGTGAGCCCAGTTTTACTGACCTCTTTTCCAGTCTCAGCACTGTAAATGATAGCTTAAAAACTATGTTAAGTGGAGTGCTGTAAGACAGCTTTTCCATAAAATATTCTGTCCTGCTAACAATGAGACAGCAGTTAAAATACAGCAGCAGCAGTTAAAGAAATACCTAAATGAAAATTCCAAGAGCATCTAAAGCTGATTATTTTCAAAAGTAAGGTTGTGTTGTGGAAGTTTAGTTTATTCTCGGTCTCAGTGCTTGTGTGTGTTTTATTTTTCTTTTCAGTTGTTAACAATTTTTCTGTGTGAATTGCTCAGGGGAAATATTTTTTTTTTTAATGTCTAACATTTTACAGCTACGGCCTGTAAATAGACCCTTTCCTGAAATGTGTGGAGTTCATGTACTAACTGTTCAATTGTTCTCCTTGGTTATTCACTGTATTCTGAAACAATATTGATCTCTCAGGCATTTTTCATTTATTAGCTTGAGGCTTACAATCTCAGGAAATTCATTAATGCAAGGCTTAATTGGATCCCATTTTGGATCAAGCTATGCTTTTGTTCCTCAGAGGGTAGTTTTTCTCCTTGTAAGTATGGAATAAATACTGCTTAACATGGGTAAGTACAAGAGGACCCCATGCCCTTTTTCTTTTGGCACAGCATTTACAGCATTTCATTTGTCCTACAGAATATAAGGAGTTACAGAAACTTAGAAATAAGATACTGGAATGAACTACTAGGTTACCTTACCATTTCTTTTACCAGCACAGGATGGCTCTTTGTACTGGCTTCTCAAGTGGTGCGGCTTCCAGGGCTTCTCTTGGATGTCTAGGCTGCAATTCAACAAAGTTGCCCTTAGGGAAAGTCCTACACTTTCCTATTCTTAGGAGTTTCTTGTAGTTACAACAAGCCTGTACAAGTCCTTTATCCTCTATTGGTAAAAGAAAACTTGTTTGAGCTAAGGAAGAACTCAGGTGGCAATTCCCCTGCCAAGATCCCCTTTGCCCTTCTCTGCATCAATGGTTTTGTCACAGAAATCTTCTATCTGAAAGACTAAAAGTCCAAAAAGGAGGAGGGAGGGAGGACAAATTTTCACCAAGTCTGCTTTTGAAGAATACCTCCTTGCTCACATTGTGAGAGCAAATGTTCCTGTACTAAGCAATATAAAATAACTGTATTTTCATGATCCCTTCAAATTGTGAATATTGTTACAGGAAAAGTGATAGTGGCTGGCTACTTAGAATGTTTTGTTATAACAAATGTTGAAAAAGAATGGTTTAACAAAAACCTCCTATAACTGAGCCATTGCATACAGTTAACAACACTAGGAGAACAAATAGTTCACAAGGATTTCTTACAGAAAGATTTCCCTGTGCATTTTTGTAACTGAGTGAACCCTAGAGTACAGCTGTCTTCCCTTGTGTGTTAGACCAAGAACTGCTCTTAGAATCTGAATATAGGAAAAGTTTCGGAGAGACCTTTATCTTTAATAAGGTGCAGTTATCATGAAACAAGCAATTACAGGGATGCTTAGGAAGGCCTTTCCTTGACTTATTCCAGATGTTAGTGCTCTGAGTACACTCTCCTGTTAGGAAAAGCTCTCTGACCATTATTTGGAAGTTCAGCTGGGTGAGTAAGAGAACCTGAAAATCAATTGGCTTCACAAATGGCTTTATTTTATCACCTTCTGCAGCAGCACAGCTTCTGTTTGAAGCAAAGACAGCTAGTCAACTTGCTAAGCTCCTGGCAGACTTCGACTTGTATCTTTTTACTGTTTGCATTAAACTGTCTGTTTTTTGAACAGTTTAAGTTTAGGGGCTCATTTTCATGACTGCTTTTTTCTTCTTAGTGATTAATAGAAAGAATTAAGCCATCACTTAGCAGTACTGAAAGTCCTATACTTGATCCTCTAAGATACACAGGTTTCAATGAACATTTGAAAAAAATCCCTCCCTTTTGTTTTCAATAATGCAATGCTCAATAGCAATAATTTCGTATTTCTCTAACTTCCAGATAGAAAGAGCAAAACAGTGGAATTATCTTCTTTATTTATAATTACTGATACATACCTAGTATTTAGTATATAATAGTGAACTTTCCAGCAGGAAAAGTTAACATAGAAACCATTAGCAGACCATATGGATGGTCATTATAGATATGCTTTGATTTTTGGCTAAGCAAATTAATACAGTTATTCTCTTTTGAAGCCCCTTAAATATGCATGTTGGACACTTGATGTATGCTGACCGTGTGGCCACCTGCATAGTTGTTAGAGACATCTAGACTATCTAAATGAAATGACTGAACATTAAAAGAAATGAGTCATACAAAATCTCCTGATCCCTGGAGGACAATGGCAAAACTATAGATTTCAATGGGAACAGACTGAAGCCCACCAAATCACCCATGAATATAAAGGAAACAGGAGACACTAAGGCATAAACCAAAATAGTGTGAAATAAATTTTGCAGGGGTGGGGGACTGGAAGGGTAGGTGGGTGGTTTGCTTTTTTGTTTGTTTGTTTTTGTTGTTGGGTTTTTTTCCCCTTCAATGATTTGCTGGACATTGATGCAAATCTGTAAAACTATCCAGCTGAAATACTGACCTTGAGAAATGGAAGCAAGACAGAGTGGAACTGCATTACAGGTCATCCTTGTAAAGACAAGAAGCATGTATGGTGCAGGAGGCAAATCATTTTGTGAGTTTAAACCTGAGCCCCTTGCCTTGTCCTGCCTGGCTTTGCCTTTCCTCTTCCCATTTCTTCTAGTAAAGAAGTCCCTTGTGAGCCTAAGCTGCTGAGCCACTCTCATGAGTAATGGAAGCAAGGATGCAGAACTCCTACATTTCAAAATACATTTTCCACCCATTTCGCTCTGACATTACTACTTCACTAAAGCAGTTCTTAAACAAAGTATCCTGCACCATGAATTCACTGGGAAATTACCTTACTAGTGTCATGACTGGGGAATTAAAAATCTTTCTAAAATACTTTGTAAAGTCAACATATGCACAACAATTCACTGTAGAGTAATTGTAGAAGATTTTGGTAATCTTTTTGCTTCATTAAAACAATTTTAATACCCATTAAGTCTCTAAGATTGACATGTTTTAGACAAGCGTAAAACAGGCTTTTTCCTGCATGCTTTCTAAATAAACCATCAATCACAGAAACAATCATAGAATAATTTAGTTAGGAAGGGACCTCTGTAGATCACCACAGTATCATAGTATGTCAGGGGTTGGAAGGGACCTAAAAAGATCATCTAGTCCAA
>VWZO01012024.1:656708-670444 GCA_013396975.1 Bucco capensis
CCAAACCTCTGTGATTTAGGAGTGAAAAATCTCAGGAATAGCTAAACTGAGTGATGTTCCTGAATCACAGAAATACTTTGAAAACTCCAACTCTTAGCTCCTAGCTATGTTTTTGTCATAAAACCTGAAAACATTTGCTATTTAGTTGGGATATGGGAATGATTTTAAACTTACTGAAAAATGTTTTAAAATAATATAATTATTGTTTTCTTAGATGAAATTCATGAAATTCAGGTAAAAAACATGTTGTCCTGGTTTGAGTTAGAACAGAACTAATTCTGTTCAGTGATTTTATTTTTCAGCTCAGTCTCTTCCCTTGACACATGTATAGTTAGGTATCATGCTGTGTATAATTTCTTCTGATAAAATGTATTTCTACTAATGCATCCCTAGTGTCTTGTATTTACTATATGACATAACTGAAAAATAAAGCTAATCCTTTTACGTAATTCTTTATTCACACATCCTTGAAATGTTTTAAGAGAGAAAACTGGTCTTACATCTTATGTTTAGGTATATATGTTCTATTGCCATAATGCTATATATTCCCTGTATAATTTTTTATGAGCTACTAGTTTCTTTGTAGTTCAGTCTCCTGGCTGGAAGATAATCATATGTCTTCATACAGGAGTGTCATAAAGCATAGTTGATCCCTCTCTAGAAATCTGGAGGCCCTTGGCTGAGAGTTTTATAAGCATGGTTTACAAGCAGATAGAACATGCTCTCAAATCCCTAGGATATTTAGTTTAACAGCAAAAAGTTGGATACCTCAATATTGTTAGAACCTGCACCTGTAAGACTGAAATACTAGAGCACTGACCAGAATACTAAAAAGGAGTGACAGGTCAATTATTGGATAACCCTTGCTAACTGTTGATGTTCTAGTGCAAAGCCTGTTGGGTCAAGGGCTGCACGCTTTCTGCCTCTGGTTTCTAAAAGGACAGTTATGCAGTTGCCACCACCCTCTGCCTGCAAGCAGTCGTATTTCTGCATGGGAGAGGTCTGCTTCTAAAACAAAAGGTTTCAGCTGTCTTATCTGTTGCCTTCATGCATCAGAAGAAAAGTTTTGGCTTTACACCACTAGATGGCAAACACAGACCATTCGAGAAAATACCTGATTGCTTCACATCATCATCACTCTTCAGGTTTATTTTGTGGTACACACTGCCATAACCTGCCTAGGAATTTTTGCTACCTTACCTGGTGCAAACGCCAGACCAAGTGAAACACCTGAGTCTCAGGTGAAGTGTGAATTAGATGAACCCATCAGTGAGGCTGAGCATGAGAACTATGTTCTTGCAAAGCAATTTCAGTTGTTCAAGTGTTTTTTTAAAAGAGTCACCATCTAATCACATTGCTGTCATTTCTGCCTTTCTCTAAGGCTGTTTGTCGTGCTCATTTATCATGTCTTTATTAGTTCCAACATTCATTCTAGACAGTAACATTTTCTATCTTTCACCTCAAACACAGTAGCTTGATCTCACCTACTTCCACACAAATGCCAGGTCTAACCACTTCACTTGGTTCTCTCTGACCAGTTCCATTTTAAGTAGAGTAATAAAGCCATCCAGGTAATCAAATAAAGCTTTCATCTTCTTCCTAAATCATCTCTTGGACAAACTTTCCAGCTAATTCTGGTATCTGAAAAAATTTGCTTCACTAAGTAAGCTCAGAAACTCCACTTCATCTTTTTAGACACTCATAAAGATAGCTAAAGGAAGCCTGTTTCTCCTTCCTCTGCTTCTGTGGGATGGCTCCCATGTCATTCTTCAGCTAGAATTGGTACTCTTCAGCTGATTCTTAGAATTTGTGTCCAACCAAAGCTGAGCTAGCTAATCCCTAGGACAAAAAAGGGGCCACATGCTCTATTACAAACACATAGCACACATTTGGAAGTTTCAAAAAATAAACAACATCCTTATTTAGTTGTGTTTCATCTGCAATTACTTGGCCCTTCCTGTTTCTTAACATTACTATTAAAATAATTTCATTTGCCCACAATATTAAATTGATTTTGAGTGCTGAAATTGAAGTTTATTCAGAAAAGTGAATGAAGACAGCATGCTAGCAGTGACCAAAAGCTTTAAACATACTAACAGGCAAAATCTGTTCCAAGCTGCCCTGATGAACCCCCAATGACTTAAATGGTTTTCACAAAAGCTCAAAAAATATATATGCAGGATATTTTATAGAAGCAGGTCTTTGTTCAACTACTTTTGAAACAATAGTGAGTTCTGAACATTTTAGAAACATAGATTTTTAGGAAATATGGATTTTTGGACCAGGAACAATAATCAGCCTGTTTAATGTAATGTGACTTCAGGCACTCTGATCAGTGCTACACTTGGACTTTCTCAAACAACTACTTTCAGACTTCTCTTTTTTTTTGTTTTCCTCTAGCATATAATGACAACACTAATTTATCACAAGTTTTAAAATATAAGAAACAGCACAAAGTTATCCTATTTCTGTCTATCTATCTGCTCAAGCATGTGACAGGAGACAGGAAAGCTGGCTTACCCAGGAGACAGATCTGACAACTCCTCATTGTTACATTCCTGAGGTGCCTCTGGAGGACAGTTTGTCTACTTTGAGATCTCTAGGGAATATATTTCAGATCAATTTAATATTACTTAAATTACTTAATATTACTTAATAAGAGATGATTTTTTAAAAAGGAATTCTAGTCAACTCCAAAATGCACTTGATATGTAAAGGATTCTGATTTTTTTGCTGCATTATCTTAATCAGAAAGCTATTCTCTGATGTTCGTCATATCCTTTTGTTCCCACTTGCTCCCTACCTCTCTAAATAATATTATTTATTCAGTAATATATGCTTGGGTAGCATTTAAACTCATCTGTATACAGGAATAAAGGCTGCTAAGGTGCAGAGTCAAACTTGCATGATGATAGATTTTTCCAAGTGTCTTTTTTGTATCAGTGACACTAACTCTAAGATGGAAGAAGGTGGAAAAATCATCACTGAGCCTTTCTAAAAGAACTGGATTCCTTTTACTAGTATTTGTCAATACTTTGAATTTCCTTTCAAATTGAATTTCCTTTATGGCCCATCTGTGGTCCATAGATTTTGAGTGGGCTATATCAGTGCAGAGTAGATGGCTCCAGAGAACAGCAGAGAAGGAAATTATCCAAGTAATTTCAGTACATGATTCTTTCCACTAACTAGAGAATCTAAGATCCTTATGAAGGTGATTAGTTCATTTAAAAAAAAAAAAAGGTGAGTGTCTCTTTCATTGAGAAGTATGTAAGAAATCCTTCAGGCTCTAATCTGTACTTTCCTAAGTAGGGGCACATAGTATAGCCTGCTTGTGTTATTCTGCCTTTTCCTGCAAGAGCTCTGAACAAAGCAGGGTTTGGTTAAGAAGAAAATTAAAGATACAGTAAGCCAGGCTTTGGTTTTTGCTGGAGCTGTTTCTAGTGCAAAAATGAAGTGTGAATTTCAACCATCATAATAATGTGACCAGGGTAATTTACTTGTAAATTTGATGACAAATGTTTTGTGTAGCCAACATGAGTCTTAATTTATTACTTAATAAGATTAAGAAATGCTTAACAATCAGATTTGTAAGTATAAAGAGGAAAAGCCTTTTTAAAAAGGTTTCTCTAGAGTGGTGTTTTTGGACACTACTAAGCAATGGGTTTATAAACAATGCTTTTATTTTAACAATTAATACTACTTCTTTACTCATATCTGAGTAGGCCTGTGATGACCCTATTGAAGTTTTAGGAAAGCAGATCAGAAAGCTGCCTGGTAAAACAGTGTTACTTGAATATTATTTATTCTTTATGTGATCTGATAGTATGCAAAACACAGGTTGAATGGAGATATGAGTACCTGCATGTAGTGATGTGCAAATACCCTTAAATTATTCATTTCTGGACCCTAAAAAATGAGTCTATAGACACCACTGATCATATCTTATATGACGTATTATGAATACCAAACATGCATTTATTATATGTCATCTAAAAATACATGAATTTCAAAAGATCCCCAAACTTCAAGATTTAAATACACTCACTTTTTAATTTTCCTACCTCACCATGTCTGATGAGAGGTGATGCATGTACATCTGGCTCGTTGGATCACTTATTCCCTGGAAACTCTTGTCCCCAAGGATTTGCCCTCATTCTGTGCATGCATGAATAAAATGAGATCTGGATTTAAACAGAATTGAAACAGCTGCAATTGTTAGTGGGAACTTTAAAAAACAGAGTTGGCTGTATTAGCTTTAAAAGGTGGATTTGGTCTTGATGATAGTGGGAACTCTAATGTCAATTGTCAATGGTTAGGGTCTTCTTTTGGTTTTGGTTTGGTTGGTTGTTTTTTTTAATTAGAAGGTGTGCTATGTCTTACAAGATTCATCTGACTGAGATCTAAAGCAAAACTTACAGTTCTCCTGTAAATATTCTTCCTTCCTCCGCTACTATTCTTCACCTAACAGAGAATTGAGTTTCATCCTTATAAATATGTCCTTTGATAAAATCTTTGCCAACTTATTTTCTTGTTCTTGCTAGAAGCAAATGGACCACAATTCAGGGCTAAGATGGATGCAGCAGGTGGAAATTTGTGAAAGAACAGAGATGGCAGGAAAACTAGTTGCCATGTCTCTCCTTCACTTGCAACAAATACAACTTACTGTCTTTAACACATTTGGTATCAACACCTGCACAAGCAGTGGGTGCTTCATTTTTATTTTTCAATAAATCTTTGCTTAAATGTCACTGCAACATATCTGGAATTAAAAGCCAATTTGTGAAAAGCACATATAGATCCATTAATTCCAGGGAACCACATCAGGATTTTAGTCAAAGCAGAGTGAGGAACAGCTCCTGTCCACATAACCAGGATTATTAGCAATACTGGAATTTCTTTTGTGCTAATCTGTTCTGCAATCAAATATTTACTAAGTTTAACTGGAGATCAGAGTGCTTTTAAAAATGCATGGAAACAATTCATAAAATACCTAGGGCTAAATCTACACTTGGTCTTTGGTTGAGACTTGAGTCTATCATCTTAAGAATTCAGTAATTTAACTCCTAACAGCCAATGACTTGTGTAGGAAGGCAGCAACTAACAGCTATGAGGTAGTAAGCAATATCTTTGTAACAACATCTTAATGGTAGCTGGTTGCATGAACCTCCTTCCTTGTCCTTCCTGTTGCTCCTCTCCCAGGTATGAGAAGCACTCCTGCAGTGCCTCCCAGGTGGCATTTTCCACCACTGCCTTCTTGAATCAAATAGCTTCCTAACCAAAAAATACCTTAATCCAATATAACAGTAGCCAAATATACTTTTGAAAGCAGACTGTCTTTCTTCTCTCCAAACCCAAATTTTATTTTCTTTGCTCATCATTTTCGAAAACCTTTCTAGAGCAACAGGAATCAAGAACCCAAAGTTCCCTGCATCACAAAGAGATGACTGTGTCTGCATTTGACATCAGCTCTGTGCATAGGTATGGCACCAACACTGAACCTGTGAGATGTGCCCATCAGGTACATGTAAGACCTGACAGGGATATGCCAGTCCACACCCTGCCAGGTGAGGACTTGACACTGTGACAACATAAATTACTAGGGCATAATTAATAAATTAAACACCCAGGAAGGAAACTACCTCATATTCTGTCAAAGCAGAAAGAATGTTAAACTTCTTGCGAGGTGGTTCTTATGATTATTTCTTGTGTTTGGATAGAGTTACAGCTAAAATAAAATAGCCCTTCCATGTTCAAGCCACAAATCTTGGTCAATAGTGCTAAAAAGAATTGCATTAGCTAGTTATTTTTAACTGTAGAGGCCAGGGCAGTAACAATAATTAGTTGCAAATTATACTAAAATTAAAATTCATATCCAGAGCTGGGTATCATTATTGCAGGTAAATAGTGTAATCAGTACAGTCTGCATGCAACAAACAATTCACAAATATCAGATAATTTGATCTGCAATTTTATTTTTTTTTTATGAAAGCATCTAGACAATATTTCAACTGATAATTTCTGTCCTTGTCTTTGTTTTCTGCTGTGACATTTGGGAACCCACTGCTCCCTACGGCAACTCTTCTTGAAGAATGATGAATACACATTTTATGTTTCCTGAAGAAACATAGGCCTGTCTACAGTTACCTCTGCTGAATCTCCAAGGCATGTCTCTTAACATATCTTGAAAGTTAGTATATATAACAGTCTTCTGATTGACCAACTCTGCCAAAATAATATACAGAAAATTTCACTGGGTAGAGTTACTGGTTTACCAACACAAGCATCACTGTGAAAAACTGTTGGCTCCCAGTATGTATTATGGATACTGCTTAGGTCTCACTGTGACTTTTAACAGAAGCCTTCCCTAAAAGGGGTGCAGAGCTGTGCTGTTCCCCAAATGAACCCCAAACTGACCAATTCAGCAGGACTGACCAGACCCTGGGCATGCCCCATATGATGCTGTCAGGGTCCTACCTCCTCCCTTTTCAAAGGTGATTTTTGTTCTGAGGCTGCACCTGCACCAATACACTGAGGCTAGGACTGTTTGCTGAATTTGGGGTATTTGCCTTGATTTATTGTAACATATGCTTTTTGATCTGTAGGTTCCCTCCTTAGATTTGCAGTGTGGCAACAAGAAGAATGGGGGTCATAAAGGCATCACACAGAATCATAGAATCATTTGGGTTGGAAGNCGGATGCCATTGGCCTTCTGGGCTGCCAGCATGCACTGTTTGCTCATGGCCAGCATGCTTGATGCTTTCTGCAGTTGAAAAAGTACATATTTCTTCTTAGACCTTCCTTAACTGTGTTGGAGGAGGAGAAACCAAGAAGATGACAAAACTAGACACACAGTAGGTTGAAATGCCACTGCTCAGCATGCAGAAGGCTACTCAAAGCTTAGAATAAATAGCTGTTGCTGTCTCATGGACAGACAGAAGAAAACACTTTAGATTTTTTTTGTCAGCTCCAGTACAGCTCTTGTGTCAGCAAACTGATGTCTTCATCAGCTGTTTCTCTGTGTTCTCTAATAACACTAATAGTCCTAAGGATTACTGCAGTAGGTATTTAAGAAAAAACTTTTTCAGGGCGAGACCTGTTGTTTCTTAAAGAGCATTTTATTTTAAATCTGACTTAGAGCAAAAAAGGACAAAAGTAAGTAAAAGCAGTAACTTACTGCTGTTTATCTCAAAGTGACAAACTTGCTCATTCTTACAACTAGTGTTTGAAAATTTGAAACTGGAATTCTTCCCCCAAATAAATCCGAACTACAAAAATGTAAATTATGTCCTAAATAGCACTAGAATCTGTTTTCATTACAGAAATTACTGTTTGATTCTATGAAGGATTTGTTTTTCCTACTCATTTTGCAGAAGACAATCTCACATAAGTTAATGGACAGGGTAATATCCTGAGATAAATAATGGTGATTGCAGGTTGTCCAATAAAAATTATTGCCTAAAAAAGCTTGTCATTTACACATTCAGTATAAAATTCATAGGTCCTATTACAATCAGTGCGTTAGAAAAACAGAGAAATCAGAACACTGAAATTAGTTTTTAAATTACTCAGTAGGGCAAATAGTTATAGTATTTAAGACAGAGATAAAATTACAGTAGCTTCTTTGGGAATTAAGCCCACCTGATTTTAATTTGCAGTTTGGTATTATAACTGAGCAAAGGAAAAAAAAATAAATCTTGAAATGTTCAATAATAGAAAATTAAAATAGCTTTTTTTTTCATCTTGATGATGTTCTCAGGATGGATGTTCACCTGAAATGTAGCCATGCATGTACAGAGAATATGAATAATGTACCCAAATTGTACTATTGTATAAACTGTTTTTTCTCTGTCTTGCATCAAATTTCACTAATCTTTAGTAGCTTTTCATCACGTAAGCTCTTGCTATATTAAAAATAATGCTCATTTTTAGTATATAATTATGAATATGCAAAATTACAATATAACAAATGTTCTATAAGATAAAAGCCACAAAATTAACTAAACATGATTTCCACCAGGAAATCATATTTACAAAAGATCCAATTCTTTTTGCTTTTGGTCTTGGCTAGCACTCATCTTTCATCTTTTAAATGAAAAATTGGTTTAAATGAAGTCAGGCTCAGTATGATGATACTGCTCTTCTGGCAGCATCAATTACTTCATGTGGTCACCCAGAGAGTGATTAATGGCTGATATAGGAACAATGTCACACTCATTACAGAGAAAAAGGCAACAGAGATTCTGGGACAAGTGTTCATTCTGTTATAAATGGTTAATTAATACTACTTGTCACATTCCTAAGTCAGTCAACAAAAACTTAAATAGGTTTTAAGGCCAGCAGGGATAACTGTAACCATCTGAAAGGAGCTTTCCCACAGAGTACAGAATGCTGTTTGGTACTGCCTGAATCAAGACAGAGCTGGGGGATGAGCTGAGACACAGGCTCTAAGAAAAGCATTCAGCCTTGTTTTTCAGACCACAAATGATGGCAAATCTATTACAACCCAAAATCAATTGCATCAGCCATTAATCATCCTCGCTGTTACAAATGCGCACTTTACCTCTACCCTTATTTCTCATAGATTCAGTTTCTAGCCACTGCAGTTTTTACAGCCTTACCTGAAAGATTGAAAGTCATCTATTACCAGAAAGCTTTCCACCCTGTAAGACATCACTAGCTCTTTCTAACCCTTTTGGTGCCATCTGTTCAGCTAAGAAAGTTTCCCAGACATAATTCCTGTAATGCTTCTCTGATCATTGTTCAGTTGCTCATATTTATTTTTTATTTGAAACATGAACAGCAGAACCCAGCCTAGCCTGAAAGGGTTTTTCTGTGCTGAATAAACTGATGATACCAGCTCTCCCCTTCCTTCCTCAATATTTTTTGTGGCTATATATATACACCTGCACCTTTGTCCATCTCTGTGCACTAATGCATTTCAGCTTCAGTGAATAAAACTGATGGACCTTAAGCATATATCCAACCATGCTCCTAAATATAGCTCCACTTGAACATACTTCTACTGTTAAGAACTTTCATCAGCAAGTCCTGAGGGAACTGGCAGATAAAGTTGCTAAGTCACTATCCATCATATTTGGGAAGTCATGGCAGTAGGGTAAAATTCCTGGTGACTGGAAAAGGGGAAATATAAGACCCATTTTTAAAAAGGGCAAAAGGGAAAATCCAGAGAACTACAGGCCAGTCAGTCTAATGTTTGTGCCCTGTAAGATCATGGAGCAGATCCTCCTGGAAGCTGTCCCAGGGCATACAGGAAATAAAGAGGGGGTTGGAGACAGCCAGTATGGCTTCACTAAGGACAGATTATGCCTAATTCATCTGGTGGTCTTCTTACATCTGCAGCCCAGAAAGCCAATTGCATCCTGGGCTGCATCAAAAGAAATGTGGCCAGCAGGTTGAGAGAGATGATTCTGCCCATCTACTTTGCTCTTGTGAGACCTCACCTAGAGTACTGTGTCTGGCTCTGGAGTCCTCAGCGTGAGAAAGGCATGCACCTGCTGGAGTGGATCCAGAGGAGGGCTGCAAAAATGATAAGAGGGCTAGAGTAGCTGTACTATGAAGACAGGCTGAAAGAGTAGGGGTTGTTCAGCCAGCCTGGAGAAGACAAGGCTCCAGGTAGACCTTATATCAGCGTTCCACTACTTAAAGGAGGCCTACAAGAAAGATGGGGAGGAACTATTTAGCAGAGAGTGAAGTAATAGGGCAAGGGGTAATGGTTTTAAACTGAAAGGTGCTAGGCTTAGATTAGATAGTAAGAAGAAATTCTTTAAGGCGAGGGTGATGAGAAGTTGCCCAGAGAAGTTGTGAATGTCCCGTTCCTTCGCAGTGTTCAAAATCAAGCTGGATGAGGCCTTGAGTGACCTGGTCTAGTGGAAGATGTCCCTGCTCATGGCAGAGGTGTTGGAACTAGATCTTTAAGATCCCTTTCAACTCAAACCATTCTATCATTCTAAGAACATGTCCAGCTACTTTGCTAAATTGGCCTAATCTACATGACTTCCAACCTTGTCCACCTCTACTGCTACGTCTTCTTGCTCTTTTTAGAGCCATACCATATTGGGTAGGTTTTGATGGGATGCTTTTATAGCCCATGACTATTATATAGGTTTACCTCAGTGGTACATCTGTACCTGTACATTTTAACTCCCTTTTGGCATTAATTACTTTCTACCTCTTTAATTGAGTGTCTCTTAGATGAGAGAATGTGTGAATTTCCAAGTGTTGTCTATTTCTAAATAAATATCACAAGGCAGAACAGTGGGCCTGTGTATTTTGAAATGGAAATAGAGTATGTGGCAATGCAAGGAAAGAGCTAGTAAAACATACATTTCTAAAATCAGGAACTGCAAAGATATTTTTTGCTCAGAACCATTGCAATAACAGTTAAATTCCATTACTTCCAATCTGCCAGCTGTGAGAGAGAAGTGCAATTTTAACAGGTGAATAAGAAAAAAATAAAAATGAGACAAAGCTCTGAAGGAAAAGCACAAAAGCCATTACAAAGATGATTTCAGGATGAAAAAACCCACCCCAAATCTCTCAGCAAGTGACAGCTGTGGTTTTAATGGACTATTCTTAAAATGAGATTTATATGCAAACTGCCTACAGAAAGTATAAAAAAAAAAAAAAAAAGAGGATTCTATTAACCTATAAATGTTAAAGGTTTTTATCTCAGGCTCAAAAACTGTTGAGGCAATGGATGGAATATTATAACATACCATAAACATCCCCATTACACAACTGCTGCTCTGACCTAGTGCTGCTATGAATGACCTGGTGCAAGTGCTGCAGCAAAGCAGTTTTCCTGTTGCCTGCTTCTGCTCCACCTCTTCCCAACTCTCTGGAGCCTATTAGCATGTGGGTTTTAGTCTCATATGCTACCCCATCACAAACCAGTATTTTTTCTACTACCATTGAAAATAATCCTGATCTCCTAATGCATTTCTTTGACTTGAAAGAAAGTTTTCATAGAATCACAGAATGGTTAAGGTCGAAGGGAACACCAGAGGTCATCTAGTCCAACCTCCATGGTCTATAGTAGTGTCCCCTAGAGCACATTACTCAGGATTGTGTTCAGATAATTTTTTAATATCTCCGGGGAAGGAGACTCCACAACCTCTCTGGGCAACCTGTTCCAGTGCTCAGTCACCCTCACAGGAAAAAAGTTCTTCCTCATAGTTAGGTGGAACTTTCTGTGTTCCAGTTTGTGCCCATTGGCTCAAGTCCTATTGCTTGGCACCATCAAGAAGAGCCTGGTTCCATCCTTTTGACACCCTCCCTTCAGATACTTATATACATTGATAAGGTCCCCTCTTAGCTTCCTCTTCTCCAAGCTAAACAAGCCCAGCTCCTTCAGCCTTTCCTCATAAGAGAGATGCTCCAGTCCCTTTATCATCTTTGTAGCTCTCCATTAGACTTGCTCCAGATCTCTTTTGTACTCATGAGCCCATAACTGGGCACAGTACTCCAGGAGGGGCCTCACAAGGGTTCAGTAAGGGTCAGAATCACCTCCCTCAGCCTGCTAGCTGTTGCCAATGCAGCCCAGGATACCATTGGTTCTGAGTGTGTGTGAAATGTTGGATCAACACTGAAGACTGTTATCACCAGGGCATCTATAGGTACAGCTGTGTCTTTGGCTGATGAAACTTTCCCCAGCACAATGAGAGGTCTTCTTCCATAGGGATCTTTGGTGCCCAACTTCAGTTCATAACAGCTGAAATTCTAGAACATTTGCTAAAAATGAAGTAGCTGGGAGAGGAGGAGACAGACAGCCAAATGCAAGACTTGGCTGATAAATGAGATCATTTGGAAACTCCTCTCTACTTTAGGTCTGCCTATTGCAGACAGTGCTGTAGAAAGCATAGTAAAATGTCATCCTTTCCATGTCTGACAAGTGAGCTGGGACACTTTTTGTTTCCATGGGTTAAGGCATCATTCCCAGCTGCTTGCACCTTCTCTCTGGCTGACTCCATCACACATAGCAGGGCTGGAAGGACATAACACATACCTGCACCTCTGCTGCTCCCAGTCACAGCCCAGCGCTGGCTCTGGTTTGTACCAAGCCACCAGCCTGTGCATGGTGCTGCTGAGTTGTGGGTAGGCTACATTGTTCTTGGGCTACTATTATTATTAAGTAGACAGATACTTACACAGATATGCATTTAAATAGCATGCATATATGTAAACAGATACATGTGCAGAGACACCATAGCATAGATATAGTTTGTGCTAATGGATTTGCACGTATACTCACACACCTCTGCACTGGTGAAGCAATGAATGCAAGCTGAACAAGCAAATCAGATCATTGCTTTTTTTTTTTTTTTTTTTACATAAAATATCCACATTTCTGGACCAGCACTCCAACAGGCATGTGCACATGTACTTGTGCAATTTGGCCCTTCGTTTATAGGAATTGTAGGAGGCATTACTTAGGAAAGCAGAGTTTGTGCAAGTAACATATTGCCTCAGCATCTCAGCTTTAGTCACGCTGTTTAGAAATCAGTGGTGACAAAAGCTAAATTCTCCCTCCAATATTAAATATAACTCTGCTTAAATGTGCAGAAGTAGCGCCAATTTCTGAAGTGAGAGCTCCAGCAAAGCTCTAGCTTTTCTTGTGACAGTTTTAGAAAATTGCCTAAAAGGTTGCAGAGTTTATTTTATTTATTTATTACTCTGTATTTAGTAACTGTAACAATCTTCCTTCATGTCACTGCAGATCCAGCCAGGTACAGTGAGTCTTGTCCTTCCCCATCTGCACAGAGAAGCAGCTGGAAGGCACCTAAAGAGCAGCTTTCTCAGCTGAAACAGGCTGTTGTTTGCTGTCAACAATTTTAGAAAAGAATTAAGCTTTGGAGAAACTAAATCCATAATATTTTGAATAAAAAAGTCACTAAAGCCTGTTCTCTGAAACATAGCCATGACATGAGCACATGGTGAGTCCATCAGCCCAGCACTCACACCTGGGCAGCTGAGGGTCGTAGCTCTGCTTTCCAGTGGCGCTGGAACCCTGCTGATAGGAAAAGGAGAAAGAACTGGATTTCGTTTGCTGGGTTTCTTGCCTGTAATACACCTCCATCGCCCGGCAGAACCCGTTGGAACAATTCCCATTCCTATGAATGAAGGCCAGCATGTCCCGCTCTCCCCACGGCAACTACCTGCCCCGCTGGCTCCCAGTGAGAGGCCGAGCGAACTGTGGCTGTTGCAGTGCCCATCCCAGCCAGCCCGCTGTCCCCCGAGATACTGGAGAAGGGGGACACACACACACATTTTCCTGTTCCCCGCAGCGGGACCGCGCTCTTTCCTGCAGCTCCGAACGCACAAAGCCGGTGCCAGCTGCAAACAATTCCGAGGATGACTCTGATTCGGGAGGGAGGCAAGAAGCGCGCACAGACGCCGTCCTAACTCTCGCTATCCCCGTTGCTCGCCGTCCTGGACGGGGCGTCCCTGGCAGCGGAGCATGCTCAGAGGGCGGTGTAGGCGGGTGGGCTGGCCCGGGAAGCGGGGAACCGGCAACGGTGAGGCGGCAGTGGAGGCGACGCTCCGCCGCGCTGAGAGTCTTGGCGGGCGCGTGGCGAGCGTAGCTGCTAGCCTGGGTGGGAGCCACCACCCCGAGAAGCGGCAAGGGGAGAGAGTACCCCGAGCAGGGTGCACGCACAGCTGCGGAGCGGGCAGCCCGAGCAGGACAAGAGAGGAGAGGAGCGCGCTGAGCGGAGCGA
>VWZO01012024.1:670469-738209 GCA_013396975.1 Bucco capensis
CCGCGGAGCCGCGGAGCTCAGGTCCCCCAAACCACGGTCCGCAGAACAGAGACCCCCGAGCTGGGGAACGCGCCGGACTGCGGAGCGGGCACCCCAGGCGGGAGCGGCGGGGCAGAGCAGGGAGAACCGCGCTGAGCCGCGGGGCGCCCAAGTAGGGGAACGAGGTGCGCGGGACCCGCACACCAAGCAGCGGGGACTCGCTGAGCGGCGGTTCGCGGAGCCGAGCCCGANCCGGAGGGGCGAAGGGCCCGGCGTTCTCCCCCGGGGCGGCGCAGGTGGCGGCGGGCAGCCTGCTGGCTCTGCTCATCCTCTGGACTCTCTTTGGGAACGTGTTGGTGTGCGCGGCCATCGTCCGCTACCGGCACCTGAGGAACAAGGTCACCAACATCTTCATCGTGTCCCTGGCAGTCTCGGATCTGCTGGTGGCTTTGCTAGTCATGCCCTGGAAGGCAGTGGCTGAAGTGGCTGGGTACTGGCCCTTTGGGGCTTTCTGCAACGTCTGGGTGGCCTTTGATATCATGTGCTCCACAGCCTCCATCCTGAACCTGTGCGTGATTAGTGTGGACAGGTACTGGGCTATTTCCAGCCCTTTCCGCTATGAGAGGAAGATGACCCAACGGTTAGCTCTGGTGATGATCAGTGTGGCGTGGGCTTTGTCTGTCCTCATCTCCTTCATCCCTGTCCAGCTCAACTGGCACAAAAGTGGGGATGTTGCTGCTGGTGATATTGGAGATGGATTTGGCACTGGCTGGGCAGCAGCAGGTGCTGTCACCACCTGGGCAGAAGACATGAGCACCACATGGGTGGCATTAGCAGCAATGAGACCCTCTGATGGGACCTCTGATAACAATGACACCCTCACTGGACCATCAGAGAGCTGTGACTCCAGCCTCAATAGGACTTATGCTATTTCATCCTCGTTGATCAGTTTTTATATCCCAGTGGCTATCATGATAGTTACCTACACTAGAATCTACCGTATTGCCCAGGTGCAGATACGTCGTATCTCTTCTCTGGAGAGGGCAGCCGAGCACGCGCAGAGCTGCCGGAGCAGCCATGCTGACTGCCACCATCACACAAGCCTCAAGTCCTCCATCAGGAAAGAAACCAAGGTGTTGAAGACTCTTTCTGTCATCATGGGCGTCTTTGTCTGCTGCTGGTTGCCGTTCTTCATTTTGAACTGCATGGTTCCCTTCTGTGAGAGCCCACCTAGTGACCCCCATGCTGGCCTTCCCTGCGTCAGTGAGACCATCTTTAATGTCTTTGTCTGGTTTGGTTGGGCCAACTCCTCTCTCAACCCCATCATCTATGCCTTTAATGCTGACTTCAGAAAGGTTTTCTCCAACCTCCTGGGATGTGGTCAGTTTTGCTCTAGTACTCCAGTGGAGACTGTTAATATAAGCAACGAGCTTATCTCTTACAACCAGGACACACTTTTCCACAAGGAGGTAGCGACAGCTTATGTTAACATGATCCCAAATGTGGTTAACTGTGGAGAAAATCGTGAGGACCCTTTTGATAGGATGTCCCAGATCTCCCCTGACCATGAGATCGCCACTGACTCTGTCTGTGAGCTGGACGGTGAGGGAGAGATTTCACTTGGCAAAATAACACCTTTCACTCCAAATGGTTTACATTAAAATTCAATCCTGCCCTGGTCAGTTCTTGGATTATAAAACAAAATATTAGCACTGAGTGAAAAAACCTGTGTGATTTTATGCTATAGTTTGGTCAGTCACGTCATGCTAAAAATCAGTTCTATGTGTAGCACTTTGCAGGATGCAGACACTGTCATACAGGGAGCTGGCAGCATGAACTTAATTCAGCACTTCCTCAGGCTGAGAGAGGTCCAGGCAGTCACGTTGATTTGGTGTGGTGAGATATTATGGTATAATTACAGTCAGTTCATGTTTATAATGTGTTTGCAAATGAAAAGTGCCATTGTCAGTGCAAAGTATTACAACTTCTAAAATCAGGGACAGATGTGGCTGGCATAGATATTAAATAGAAAAAGATATTCTAGGCTGTTCATTTGTTCAGACCTTATTTTTCTTTTTCTATGTTTTTAGTTTGGAGTTTTTTTTGTTGGTTGGTTTTGGTTTTTTTTAAAGATGGAAATATTGAGGTGGTAATTTGGATGATTATTTAAATGCGTATTTCTGCCAAAAGAGTTTATGTGAAACCCATGTTCTCCCAGGCAGCACTGTTTCCTATGATACCCATGCCATGTTCCCAGATGAATAAATAAAAGTTACATTGATCAAGGGGTTATCTTTCATTTATCATCCTGAAAGGTTCACAAGTATTCAAACTTCAGCATTCCTATTTGAATGGTTAGAGTAACAGCTAAACCCTGTGATTTTGAAAAAAAAAGGAGTCTGTATACAAAATACAATTTTTTAAGTAAAAGCAAGGCTCATAGGAATGACTGATTTAAACTCTTTTATATGGCTCTACTTAAAGCTACATTTATGTTTATTTTTCTTCTTAATGTTTTTACTGGTGGTGTTCTTCTCTGCAGCTAAGAATATCAAGTATACATATCTAGAAGCTATTAAAGCTTTCCACTTAGTTCTATACTTGAACTTTCCTTTTAAAGATACTGTTAACGAGAGGAGTTTGGTGATAGAATTAGGAGTTGAGTGTGCCTAAAAACAGTAATTGTGTTTGAAAGTGATGCTAGTAATCAGCATTTCCCAGTGCAGACATTAGCGAACTCATTTAAACCAAGAGAATAAGAAATGCTGTTGCTGTATTTTTTTTTAGGTACTTATTAACCAAAATCTAGATACACTTTAAGTGCTTTGACTCTACAACACATTTTAAAGTCATCTTTAAAAATTGTAGAAGTATTTTAAGCTTTGTTTCTATTGAAATGTTCATATAAAATATTGTATTTAGAAATGTTTGTAAGCTTTCGGCTCAGAAATTGAAAATGATCTTATTTCCAAGACAAATAATCAAAGGTGGTAAAAGCAATACTAATATTTATTTCATGTTTTGGATCACAAAATGAGTAATATTTGAATCCATTTACCCTCTAAAAATACCCATGTTGTGAGCTAAGCAGATTGAAACTGAAATTGAACTGTAGATAGCTGCAGATTCAGTAGCACTCCTTCCTAATTGTTCTGACCTGAGGCCTCCCCATATTGCCTAACTGGGAATGGAAGGCTCCTATATGATATGTGGGGGGAAAATAGGATCTGCAATACCACTGCTTCATGGGAAGTCATTTAACCAGATGCTGGGATTTGTGAATGTTATGCATTTAGGATTGAGCCTTCTTGGAAGTCAAGCCTGTAATACTGGTTTGGGGATTGTCTTACCTCGTCTTGGGTTATGGGGTAGAAGAAGCACAGGTTTGAAATCTCTTTGTGGTCTCATCTGTTGTAATCCAATTTTCTCTGAAATCAATGTTTTTTGTTTGTAGTCTTTGATATTAATTGGTTATATCATTGTTTTGGATTATCTTTCAACTGCTTGTCAATGGAGATTGACATCTACCTGAGTGTTTTGCTGTTGATAGGAAATCTCAGTATATTATCCTTTTGCAGCTCTCCTCAGGAAAAAGCATTGTGTCTGTGGCTTAGAGAAGCTTGAAAAACAGAAATCCCATGCCCATAACCAGGTTTAACCTACTAATGGCTTAACATTGTGGGTGAGTATGTTCCCGTTCCTCTAGTACAGCAGTCGTATATTGCCTGGAGTTACCCGTGGTTCTAGATCTGAATAAACTTGCCCAGAGTGAAATCCTTTTCCCAGATGAAAAGGAAGGAAACTGCTTCTGATGGTGCAGTAATGAATTATCCCAACCAGAATTTATATAAATTTTTGCATTTTCTCATTACTACTCAGGTTTTGAGGCTACTACACCCTGTTAAACTTTATGGATCTCTGCAAAAAGCCTATGGTAGCAGATGCAAGAAGTGCAAGCACCTAGTGCTGATTGCAGTTCCCAGAGCAACGTCTGTATTTTATCCAATTTTATTCATAATAAAAAGGAAACAGCCCAGGGAAATGGAGAAGGGAAAATGTGATCTCTTCCTGAGCACCTGTGTACCACCAGGCTATGCAGTCTGATGCTGCCTTACACCCTGCTCCAGCAGCAGTACAGAGCAGCAGAACTGTTTCAGTGAAGGTGGTGTCCTCCCACCTCCTCATGTAGCCTTTCCTCATCAAAATAATCCATATGTTAGTGGTGTGACAGTTCCCTTGGATCCAGTACCCTGCAGATGTGGTGAAGAGGTAGATGTGTGCAAGAAGATCATAATACATCACCTTGACAGATATTTCTCTCATCTGGGCTTTACCTGCCTGAGTTTCTGTAATTAGTGAGTGGGCTGATGTTGGGATGCAAGAAGATGACATCTCTATCAGTGGATTTATACAACAGTTTTACACAGAATATTAGAAGCAGTCTTCGATCTGAAAGAAGTAATTTTAGCCTGCTCCCAGAATTTGGGAGTGTAATTATGACAATACAGAATACTGGTCAAGGTGCAACTTTCCATTGCTAATTTCAAGTGTATGACTTCAGCTGGTAAATGATCTCTGATGGTGGCACTACAATGTAGTCTCTTCGAATATATCCCTGTCAGGGGCTTCATCCTTTAGAGTCCAGGAGCATTCCTGCTTCAGAAGACAGAAGGTATTTATTTTTTTTTCTGGAAGCACAGATTGACTTTACAGCTATTAAAGAAAACCCTTTTCTTGACTCATAACATAGGGACAATTTGTTACTTTTTAATGTGTCTTAATTACTTATCACTGACAAAACTGAAGTATTCAGAATTATTAAGATAAACTTTAAAGAAATGTGTATCTTGCCTTCAAATATAAAAAGGGGCAGACTGTTTTAATATCCTCCAAAAGGATTGTTATAACTTGTTTCTCTCAGATGAAATTGCTGCCCTACTTTTTAAATGTTTTCCCTCTTAATGACTAATGCATCTGCCCAGCCAGAGAGCAGAGTTCACTGCAAGTGCAAGTAGGTTTGTATAATCCTCATATCCTTGTGGTGTCACTGTGGAACTCATCTATGCCAATGGTTTTGTGCTTCACATCAACATGTTTTCTTCCATTAAAGCCACCTTTCTCTTGTCATGAAATTTACTCCCGAGTTAAGTATAGCCATTTATTTGTAGCTCAGGCTTTGTTTTTTGTTTTGTTTTGTTTTGTTTTTAAATGCTTTTTTTTTGTTCTTTGTACTTCAATGGCTTGAATATAGAGTGCAGTTTTGCTTTGAGTCATCATTGCTTAATCCAGTCCTGAGAGATGGCTGACCATCAAGGTCTGAAATTTAGTTACAGGTTCTGTTTTGTGTTACTGTTTAGAAATCTGTCACTGTTAAATTGCTTTTTAGCCAGCCAAATCTTCTATTACAGCTCTTAGCCCTGGATAACTCCATACCAAAGGAGGGTTAGTGTATCAGTAATCTCTATGTTTTCTGTCTGAGTAAACTAATGACAGAGGAGTTCATTCTAGTGAAAGAACAGGACATGTGAAGGTATCTAAGTTCATTTTTAAGAAACTGGAACGTGGGGGACATGAAAGAACAATGTTTTATGTAAAATGCTGCAAACACCATGAAGATTGTTCTACTGTTAAAACCTTCAAAGACCTTTTAACACCTTTGGCTTTACCAAAGGATGGTGGGTTGTATAGTGGTTTTTTTTTTCCCTCCAAGCTAAAGAAATATAGATGACTTTCTTAGAGATAAACACAAACAAAACAATTTCCCAAGGGAGAAACATTACTGCAATATTTGGGTAAGTTTGGTGCTTCGTCCTTTGCTTTCATTGTTTTTTACTTTTGCCAGACACATCTGATGTGCACCTGCAGGGAGACTCCCTACTGAGAACTTCTGTATTTTTACATATAACAAAAAACCCCTACAAAATTAGGAAGGCTCCTAGTAGAGATAACACTAAGCACAATCTTACACTATTTAGGAGTTAGTCATGTAGGAGATGTGGCACTTGGTGACACGGTTTAGTGAGCATGGTGGTGATAGGTTGGCAGTTGAACTTGATGGTCTTAGAGGTCTTTTCCAACCATAATGATTCTGATTCTGTGTGTATAACTCAGCATTCAAAAGCCTGACATGACTCAAGAGAGTGTTCAGAACATGCACCAGACTGGAGGTTTGAGAGGTTGCAATTCTCTCAGCTGTTTACAGGTGTCAAAGTTGCCACTCAACAAGGAGGGCATTTTCATCACTGTCACACAGAAGGCAGAGGATACATCTGTGGCAGTGTTAATTATGCAGAGAGTTTTTCTTCTGTTGGAGAGCACCTTCACTCCTGTTTAATTGGATTCACCAGATCTTTAAAATTATTCAGTGCCTGTTTAAATCAGTAGCAGGCCTCAGTGATGGATGTGGGTTTGGGTCATAGAGCAATGAAATTCTTTCTCCTGGTTTCTTGTGAATATTACTACTGGTGTTCTCTCCTGGTGGATGATGGCATGTTAAAGTTGGCATGCTGAACAAAATATTTCAGTGGTTGATAATGCAGAATTAATTCTTTTATTCAGATTTACTTGTTTTCAAACTTAGAAAATTTTTCAGAATTTCCAGGAGCTTCACAAAATCCACACAGATCATCTCTACTTTGATTGTATCTCAGATCAGCAACAATTGATTGCAATTTTAGTGCCCTGGGCACTATGCCTTTATGAACAGAATTATGCCCCGTAAGTTTAAGCTCATGTTCTCAAAGACAAGCATATACTTTTGGTCTAAAAGCAATAATGTGCACAAAAATACCCATAAATGAGGACATTTTCATTATTACTGGGACACCAGAGATAAGCCTCTTCAACTTTTTGGGTTTTTTTGTAGCAGCAGTAAGATTGCAGAGATCAGTAAGGGGATTGGGAGTGTAAAGAGTGGAAATACAAATAATATTATCACCTGAAGCAGATGATGGATTGTTTCTATCAGTGAGCCTGACAGCTCTCCCAGGATAGTTTACTTTAAAAGAAAATTAACAAGTTGATTTTTATCTTGTTATATATTCAAATTCATTCTTGGTTGTGACTGGAGATAACATTGAGTAATATGCATAGTGGACAGATAGCTGTTTAAGAAGTATAAACATTTTTATGGCCTTAGTCATTTATATCACAACTGTCACAGTCTCATTTGCAAAATGCAGTGGAGTAATCATAAAATATTAAAAATTCCAGTCCATGAAAAAAATTTCTTCCTGTGAATTATTTCCCACTGTTAAAAACACATACTTGTTTGTGTCTTGTGCTGTACTCTCATTGCTACCACAAGAAGCTGGAATGCTCTGAACCTGCTGCTAATAATCTGCTGATTCACATGAGGAGGAAAGTCTGAAAAATAAGGAAAGAAATGGCAGCAACAAGTAGAGATAGGTTCAGTTCAGATGAAATTAGCCCAGTGGCAGCCAGCTCATGGAGGGGACTGCATTCCTGATGCACAAGCACCTTGGCCTTGACCACAGATTCTGACTTCCTAGACCTTGACAAGAGTGTCCAGCCCTTGCTTCCAAGGTGGATGCTCAAAGTCTACATGTAATGCTTAGGAAATCTGAACTTTTCAACAACTGCACTGACTTTTGTTTACTACATAAAAGAGACACAACACAAAAGAGAAACCACACTTTTCTTTTTCAAAGTTATGCTTTGAAAAAAAAAGGTTGCAAATGACATCTGGTTGGTGGAGCCTCTCCAGTTTAGCTGTTGCCTGGCTGGTACTTGAACAGATGTGGGTAAAATAGCTGCTTGGGGTTTCAGTATCTGAACTGCACTTATGTCATAGTTTAGGGACCTAATACTGAGTGGAAGAAACCCTAAATTCATGCAGTTTTTCCAGAGCCCCTGAGGAGTCTGGTGGTGGCAGAGCAGAGATAAGCCTTGATTGCAACCTGGGCTTGGTTGTTTCCGAGGGCAACAGAGAAGTCTAGTCTGCAGTTCACCTGCTGCAGATTTGAGAGTGTCCCATGAGTAAAATATTAACAAGGAAGTTCAGCATGCCCTCTTATACCCTTTGACCTCATTTGTCCAATCTGAAAGGTTTTTAGTAAGATTAAAAATCTACTTTTCTAGCCTTTGGCCTTGACCTTTTGCTTTCTCTGTTAACTTCATACAATTAGACTCCTTCGGTGAACAGAGGCTCCTGGCATGGAGTTAGCTGCTCAGGCACCTCATTGTCACTAAATCTAGAACTACCTCAAGCTACACTTAAATGACTTTATGTCTTCAGCCCAAAGGGAATCTTTTGGATATTTTTTTGTTGCTTGGGTTTGTTTTTTTTCAAGTGACAACATTACACTTAGCACAAGATTATTCACCAGAAACAATTTAGAGGACATGCATAAATAGACGTTTTTTTAAAGCTCTTAAGGATTTTGCTTGATTAATACCAATCCATTCTCATTTTGTATAAGCATAGAGATGAACAGTTTTTCCTACAAGAGGTTTAATTTTTGGCTCTTTATAGAAAGACTGGATGTTTTCATTGTGAAGAGTATATGCATTTGATTTTCATACACTTAGATGCATGCATACAATCTTGTATATATATGTATAAACATGGAGAAAAATATATTAACTCATATTTACAGGGTACTTAAATATTTAGCTCTCTGTATTTAAATGCAAAATGCACAATTCATCCAGAAGGAAGCAAGTCAGATCTTAAAATTTTGCTATTACTGTTTCATCACAACAATGAAATGCAAGTACAGAATCTTCACAGACATTCAAAAGGCATTTTGGCTGTTTAGAGTTAAAAATTTTTGACAATCTAAACTTGAATTAAGCAGTGAGAGGGAGTGTATAAAATTCTCTCAACTGTTTTATATTCAAAGCATTTTTATAATGATTTGCTAATTGTTCTTTATTGATAAGCATTTTGAGACAGATAGCAAGAAGAGGAGATAACTTGGAAGTACCTCTTGGGTGTCTCTTAACCATGGATATTAAACAAAGCTTTTCTCTTTCCAGTTTGGTAAACCAAAGGTACAAACATCTTGACAGCATTTGAAGAGTTTTTGCTTCATCAGAAGATAATTTATGGTATAACCTTTGAAAACATTCCATTTAGATAAAAGAGTGTCCAGATTTTAAATAGTAGCTAAGATAGAAGTATTTTCTGTATTAAACAACCACTTTGGTAATTTAAATAATGCCCTTGTCTAAAAAAAATAGTACTTCTGAAGGGTCAGGGTTTCATAGGTCAAATGAGATAGGAAAGTGCAACTTCAAGGACCAGCTCAGCAGCACTGAACAACCTAGGCAAAGCTGAATGTCCTGGTAATAGCAGATGTATGTCTGAGGACAGGGCAGAAAAGAGTTGGGTAGGAGGCAGGAGAGAATTTTAAGGAGGAATGAGAGAAACTAGCTGAGGGTCCAGGGAGCCAGAAGTTTGGTGGCAGTTGAAGAAGTCAAGGGATGACCAGGAAGAATCAATGTGGTCCCAGGTGGCTGAGGCAGGGGTGATAACAGAGGTAAGTTTCAAAGCAAGAAGGTGAAAGGAGACTAGAAGGAGTTGGGATGGAGTGTGAGCAATGAGCATCTCTAAGGGCTTGTGGGGCTCTGGGAGGCTGTACAGAAATGGGTGAGATTTCTGTGGGGAAACTGACAGAAGAGGGCTGAGAGTGGACAATTTACCCACCTATTCCCCTCCCAGGATCCACAGACTCTCCCGCTCTGCAGTCCCCTCCTACCACTTCTGAATAACTTTGGTATTGCCACTTCATTTTATCATTACACAATCTACTGTGCAGCAAGTGAAGAGCTGTCATACTTATTCCATTAAAGCCTGGAAAGTAACTTCTACCCAACGTCATCCTGCATGGAATACTTAATCAAGGAGCGGAGAGCAAAGAGGTCTTTGAGATCATCTTCCCAATGTGCTGTATGGTGCTGTTCTCACTGTGCAATGGTAGGGCATTTTAGAGGTTAGTCCTAGTTCTGCTGAATTGTTAGGAGCAAGTTTATCTTACAGGAACTTTCTGAAGGTGCCTAGTCTCATTGGAAATCTCTGGTAGAGTGGCCCTCAGTATGTCACTACTATGAGTTCTTTAGTCTGTGCAAATAACTTATCAAACATAGTCAAGATCTGCTGCTATGTATTGGATTCATATATCCATTGTGAAAAGCTGATCTCCTGTGGTGACTTGTAACATGATGTTATGGAGTTGACTTTTAGTGACTCAAGGCTGAATCTGCCAGTGTGCCAAGTACAAAAGATGGGGTTCTGCTTTCTGCTAAATACCAGCATTAGCCATATTTTTTCAAATACAAAGGGACTAGCTTCTACTGTTGGTTTGCCTATTGAGTATAGACGCTTTTGTGTAGTGATGGGACAGTTGGAAATGAGATTAAGACATAGAAAGTTTAACTTCAGAAATAAATATTTATATATCGTGTAATATCTAATAGGAAAGTATTCAATTCTATACTGTGCAAGGCTAATGCTGGTTTACATCTCTGCAAAATGCTTCTCTTTTTTTAACCTTTTAGTGGTTTCTGTCAGGTAATAGCCTGCAGAGATCCACAGAATAAACCCCACAAGTATTTTGCTTATGTACTGTTTGGATGAGAAGTGGCATTACCTCTGCCTGAATGCGTTCACCATGTTTGCATGAAGACCTGCACCAGGTAAAGCTCAACATCTCCCCTGGATCTGTCTTGGCCCAGTAGTGCTCCAGGTTTGAGAAGGGGAGGAGCTCAGCAGCTTTCCTTGAGACGTTGCTGAAGCTTAATGCCTCTGTTTTCAGCAGGGTCTCTAGACCCTGAAGTATGATACACATTGCAGTACCTGTCCATACTGGCTGTGTTTCTGAGTCAAGCTAAATGGCAGGCTCTAAGTGTGCTTGCTAAATGGAGCAAGTGGCAGCAATGCATGAATACCTAGGCTCCAGCTGCCAAACCTCCTTAGCTGGTGGGATGATGTCTCAGCAAAAATGAAGACTGTTGTGCTAAACTTAGGCATCTAAATTCTGTATAAATGGAAATGTAAGCATTTTATATCTTCTAGGTTACAGATATATTTCCTCAAGTATCCCTGTACATGTTTTAAATGAATCTGGATCCCAGTGGGACAGGCTTTGAAATGCAGCATAAATGTATAAACTGAATGACTTTGCAAGCACGGATTAAGCAGGATCACCCCTTCTCACTTGTGAGCATTGTCTGGTTCAGTGTCTGCTTTATATTTTCTCACTGTCAGCTGAAGCAAACCATTGCCCCCTGCATACTACTGCAGCCATTCATATACAGGGGTTATTAAAACACCCTGGAGCAGGATTTTGCAGCACTGGGACCAATGGATGTAACATGAGGACCACCCTATGCAATGTGTACCCCAGCTCTGGCTGACTGGAGAACAGCTTGTGCTACATCTGTGCCTCCTTCAATGTTCGGGAAGCCTTGGGGAGGTAAAAGATGCCCTTTGATTCACATTTTTGGACTGAGAGCTTTATTTTATGACTCAAAGAGGCACAGCCAACTTTCATTTGCTTTTGTAAAAGATGGCATGCTTCAGTGCCTTGTGTATAAAGGCAAATGCGATGAATTCAGTGATGGTAGCAATAAAAACTTTATAACTTTAATCTACTAAGACAGATTCAGTGGTGAAGATGATTTAAGAGATGACTTTGCCATTCTAAAATGGAAAGTTTTTTGGTACAGGAGGAAAAGTTACTTTCTATTTAGTTAGATAGATAGAATAAATTGTCCTAAAAGGGTCTAATAGTCTCCTTAGGGAGCTGCTAATCAATAGCTGGAGGAAACCTACTTTCCAGATCTTTCATCTGAAAGAACTCAACTTTCATCTTTCCAGGGTCCCTTCTTCTTTCCAAGATGACTACTTCCTTTTAGGAAACCTGCTTTTCTACAGCACCTCTGCTTTCCAAGACCCTGAGCACCACAGAGTCTATGTGCAGTAGCACATTGAGTGATTAGCCTCCTAATTGGTGACTGTCTTGCACCTCTTTATTGCTGGGGGATTCAGGATGTGCCACTTTAGTTCAGTCCAGCTTTTATCAATAATTTAGCTGCCTGTATTGATTGCAGAAGCAGGATTCTGCTTGGAAGTTCAGATGTTTTTATTTCAGATGCTGCTCTTCCATACCAGTTATCTGCAGCCTGTTAATGGTCACCATTTAAGTTCATTCTTTCACCTAGAAAGGATTATATGCTAGAAAAGGTCCTCCACAAACTCTTTTTCCCTGTGAAGGAAATCTACATTCAGAGGATACTCATTTCTGTATGTCTCATTCTGTGTTCAAGTCAGTGGCTTTCAGGTCATATGAAAATACCACTTTGTATATTCTTTTTTGTATATTCTTTCTATTTGGGAAGCAGTGATGATCTCAGGACAGACCAGAACTGGGCTACTAGCTTACCTGCAACTGACCTGTGACTGAAGTGAGGATGGACCATTCAAGGTTCGTAAGGGTGGTTTATTAACTTCAGTTTTTGTCCGGCACTGGTGCCAGACTATCTTCTGCTCTCCTTTGAGAAGAGATGTACATTTTCTAAGTCCTTGGAGGTCTCATTTGTTACTTGTATCAGGTTATGAAGTTCCTACTACTCTCAGCTATTCAGTTAAATCTCTGACTCTGTTGGAGGTGGTGGGATCTGCACCAACCTTAGTTGCCAGCACTTTGGACTGACATTGTATCTATTGAGGCTTTAAACAGTGGGAATGTGGACTTCTCATGTGCTGCTCTCTTGTCTTGTCTACAGGATGAACAACATACTATGACCAGTCCCCATCTTTATGAGATAGAATATCCATACACAAGAAGATAACAGAGAAAAGAAAAATGATGAAATACAAGAAAAAGTAAATAGCTACACAAAGACTTACAATCCATGGTCCCAGCATCCCACGCAAAGCTGATTCTTCATGGACTGGCTACATCTGTATGTCTCCTTCCTCCAGCAAGGACAGATTTGGAGGCAGCTCATGTCCAGGCTCACATTGGCAACATTTCTCACTCCAGTTTTCTCTCAGTAGGCAGAGCTCAGATCTAGTCTCGGTATAAATAATGTGGTTTGAAAGCTTAGCCTGGATACAGTTCCAGATTCCTGTTCAAAGGCCCAGTCCAGGTCAAAAGTGGTTGATAAAATTAATTGGTTGGAATTCCCATCCCATATCTTCCCCTTGTTTTGTATTTTCCAAAACTAAAAGTTAAAAGAATGCTGGAAATGCTTTTCTACCCTCTTGGCTTTTGTGCTTTTTAGTTCATGTTGTTCCACACCAGTGGCTTAATTTGCTCCCCACTGGTAAACCTCTGAATTTGATTAGAAGGAAAGATGAGATGTCCAGCCTGACAAACCTACACTTAAAAAGTTAAAGAAAAAAAGAACAAAAAACTTTCTAGAATTAACAAGCAGCAACTGGATTGCTTTCTGGCTTCATTTCAGCCTCAGCTGGTTCCTTCCCTCTTCACGAATATTTCATAGAGCAGCAGAAGATACCTAGAAGGCAGATTACACAAAATGTCTCTGTATTTGGCCTCTGGTTGGAATCCAGACCTGTTTGGTAATTATAGGATCAGTGAAGTCTGTTAAGCAATCTATGCAAGATTAAATGTTGTACTCCCACAGCACAAAGTCCTTGCCATAGGAAGAAGTAGAGGAAGAGCACTGAAAAGTGTCCTAAATGCGTCTTGTCAAATTTTTAACAAGCATTGATGTGGATATGGCAAAGAGAATTAACTTCTTTCACAGTTGTCTATGTTATCCAGAACAAGACAAGACATTCCATTCCATTCCATTCCATTCCATTCCATTCCATTCCATTCCATTCCATTGTCATATCAGTATAAAACTGAGGGTTGGTGACAAACTTTCACACCAAGCCTGGGCCTTGGGGTCTCTTACATAAGGCCCAAGACCCAAGCAAGTCAGGTGCATGATTAAGCTCTTTAGCACCTAATTAACAGCAAATACAAAAAAGGGAGAGGTTTAGACTTTCACCCTCCCTTGAAGGTTGAGCAACTGACCCATCTGGGGTGGTGGACTGGTAACTCTCCTTGTGAGGATCAGAAGCCTAGCTTTACTGTTGCAGGACTTTGTCTATTCTTCCTTTGATCTTGATGCAAGTGTTCCTGAATCCAGTTCCATGGTCAAGGCCCTGAGTCTGATTCCCATATGCTGGTGAGTCCTTCTGCTACAGCATCAGTGGTGACAGTGGTGTAGTTGCCATCAGAGTGTGGCATTGGTTTGGTATATGTTTGTATAATTTGTATTTATTGTGTATATATATATTTGTATAGATTTAATTTGTATATATTTGTATATTTGGGTGTGGTATTGCTTTTATATATATTTCATTTTATTGTTATTATTTTCACTGAAAGTAGTTTAATTTTTCATGTTCAATCCACAAGTCTCTCTCTCTCTCTGTTAATTCCCTTTTTCCTTCATGGACTGGGGGAAAAGGGTAATAGAGACCATCTGTCACTGGATTAGTGGTTGACCCNGGCCCTGAGTCTGATTCCCATATGCTGGTGAGTCCTTCTGCTACAGCATCAGTGGTGACAGTGGTGTAGTTGCCATCAGAGTGTGGCATTGGTTTGGTATATGTTTGTATAATTTGTATTTATTGTGTATATATATATTTGTATAGATTTAATTTGTATATATTTGTATATTTGGGTGTGGTATTGCTTTTATATATATTTCATTTTATTGTTATTATTTTCACTGAAAGTAGTTTAATTTTTCATGTTCAATCCACAAGTCTCTCTCTCTCTCTGTTAATTCCCTTTTTCCTTCATGGACTGGGGGAAAAGGGTAATAGAGACCATCTGTCACTGGATTAGTGGTTGACCCAGCCCTAACCCTTGATGACAGTTAAGAAAGTTTATGCCCTATTTACCTGTCTGTTGTTGAAGGTATTGGAAAATGAGCCAATAACTCTTCCTGAAGCAGGAAGGGAGATTGGTGAAGTCTTCAGGAAGATCTTGCACTAAAATCCCAGCAAAAAGGAACTATTACATGTGGTAAGATATGTGTGCAGGTTGTCTAGCCCTTTCAAATCTTGCAGCTCACAATGATGGCACTTCCTTTTCTGTAGCTGGTCCTTGTTAAATTGTGCTTAAAATACTGGTGTCTGAGGCATGATGTTTTATACTCCATCACTGATTTTTGTTGCCATTGACTGTTACAAATCCTGAGCAATCTACAATGTCTTATATTGAATCGATACAATAAACTGTCACACCTCTGGGAACAAAAGCATTTTTTCAGGTCTGAAATATTTTGCCTCTATGTTTGATGATATAAAGTGCATGTGCTTGAAAGTCTCTTTGTCATAGAGGATAATAAAAGATATTATCACCTGCTACAAATAGTGCTGTCCTTGTAGCCTTGATGAGCAGTGATTCCTCTACAATTTTAACTAACTTCTGGTATTACTGAAGATTGTTTAGGTATCCAGCTTGGTCTTAGAAATTCACTAGAGTTTCACTTTCATATGTGAGGATGTTAAACAGCGTTTGAAAAACTGGTTCCTGTGATCATCTTTTGATTTGCTGCCTCTTCATTTCGTCTTATGCCTCCTTATTTCTTGTGTCACATGGCAAAGGGAACAAAAACTCCTAGTCTAGTTTATTTGTGAGCTTATATGCTTTTAAGGTTAATGGTTCCAAACTTCTCAGTTACAGTTTACAGGGGAATTGTTTATGACCCTTATAGTTCTTATGCAAACACTTCTGCCTCCCTAGTTTATGTAAAGTATCCTGTAACCAAGGTAGGGCCAATTCAGAACTGAATTATGGCACTTTTACACCACTTAGTGCATTGTCTGAGTAAAAACATGTGTGTAAATTTGAAATAGATTGGTAGGAATCGTTATTTGATAACAAAGCAGCAAGAAGAAAAGCAAAAAACAACAACAACAAAAAAATCAAAGCAGCAAAAGTAGTTCAGACAAGGAGTTTGTCTCACTTGTGTAACTCAAAGAGACATTTGACAGAGAAGCATCTTTTTCTTTTATGTATTTGCAATCCTACAGAAAAGTTGTGAGAGAAACTGTCTTGCCCTGTGCAGATCTGGAAAATATTGGAGATATTTTTAAAATGGTGCATCTAAGGACTGGCAGGCCTGATAAATGAAAATGACTCAAATTTTACTTAACATTCCCATACATCATTAGCCATTTGAGTCAGCACTGTGCAGATAACATGACATTAAAAAAGTCTTCAGGCAGTGTTCTTTCCTTGCCCGGATGATTATAGCTACTTTCATATGCAGGGTTTAGTAGGGGGAAAAACAATGTATTAGGCTGAGGAAGCAAGTGAAATGCTTTTAAGTGACAGAAGGTGCTGTAGACAGAGTGATACAGGAACCCTAGTCCTGCATTTGTAGGTGTGAGTGGCAGTAATGGAAGAAGTCCTAATGTGTGTGACAGGAGAGGAGGAGTGGGGCTGCATGCAAAGGCCAACTGTTGTTTTCCTTCCTGAATGAAAATGTAGAACCTTGTTTATTTCAATGTTAAAATTTGGAGGTAAGTACAACAACAAAAGAACAACTGCAGCATCCTGCACCAGGAAGAGTAACTGAGTAGCTTTGTAACAGTGGCTTTGTCATTTTTATATCCTCCTTAGGATGTGTAACAAAAGCAAACTTGTCACATATTGACAGATTATGAGTGCAGCTGACAGTCAAGATCTGATGTCTAGAAGTTCACTAAGTTAGATTCTCCCCCTTCACAACCTAAAACGTAATAATTCAGACTCCAAACAAAACATTGAAATGTGTGGGCACAAATCAAAATATTTCACTCAAACACAAAGTAATTTATATCTCTCCAATTGATTGCCAAATTGTTAGGAAATTCTATAAGCAATGTTTTATTACCCTAGCTCTTTTCCTCCCCCACAAAAAAATATTAAGTTAAAGACAAGGCTGCTAGGTGTGATTTAAAAGAAGTATTACATACTCTGTAAAAAGCAAGCAAACTCATATCCGTATTAAAACTCTGCAACTTGTTCTACATAAACAATTCTGATGTCAAATTTAGTATTGTTTGTAAGATTTTCATTGCTCAGGTCACCCAACTATGTTAAATCTGCCTTTGAATATGCAGAGCCAATTTTGAAAAATATAACAAAAAATATGATCATTTTCTAGCTATTAATTCTGTATTGCTGATGTGGCTGTTTCCAACCAGATCTGAAAATCAGCTCTTCTGTACAAGCTCTGGCTGGGATGGCGTTAATTTTCTTCAGAGCGGCTGATATGGTCTTGGGTTTTAGTTTGGTGACCAGAACAATGCTGATAGGACACTAAAATTTTAGCTTTTGCTGAAGACTTTTGCACAGAGAGGAGTATGGTTATGTAGGTTAGTCAGCTTTTGGTTAGAATCTGGCTGGACATTGGCCTACACAAGGGAAGTGGTGAGTGATTGCCTTTGCATCATTTGCTTTTTGTCTTGCTATCCTTCACTTACTAAACTATTTTTATCTTGACTAACAAGTTTTCTTACTGTTAGTCTTCTCTTTCCCCATCCCACTGAGGGACAGTTTTGTTTCTGCTTCTAGATCATTGTGTGACCTGTTAGTGTAAATTTATTGCAGTGCCTCATCCACTTTTGTCACACTCATGGACATTGCTTTTTCACTGTGCTGGACAGTATAAAGTTTTGCTGTGAATACTTTTAAATACAAGGGAGGAATTACCCTAGTAGGGGAGAAGAAGAGGTTCTTGCTTGTAAACCTGAGAAGCTGTTACAATAAAAGCAGCAGTAATAGAAGGCAATTAGAGTATATGTTTGCTGACAGACACAGTGTTATAAATCAAAGAAGGAAGCCGAAAGGAAATCTGTTAGTGCTGTGTTGGAGATGCAATTGCATCTAGGTGGGATGGTCCCAAATCTAGGGAGCTCTGTGATACTGGTGGGGCTTGTAGGCCCCCCCAGCCCTGATCCTCAGGCACAGGTAGCTGGGGAGGGGGGGTGGGCAGGGGACAGGATTTCTTACCTTGAGCTGTTGAGATTTGTTCCCTGCAGGTTCTTTGTGGGCAATAATGGCCCCCACCATTTTCCTGCTTATACCACAGTATATCTAATATTAGCCCAGTGGTCTGCCAGGTGTGGAAACTTGCCTTAAAAGGAAGGAAAAATATGGAGGGAGAAGAGCTGATGGCTACCTGGTGCCTTCTGTAGGTGGAAACAGTAAGTTGAAGGTAGACTGATTTGAAGAACTTGCTGTTTGCATGGATGATCTGATGAAATTCAATTTTTTTAATAAATCCCAAATTTATAGGTGATTATTATGTTGTTAATGATGTAGACATTTGTCTGTTTGAGTATTGCATTCAGTCATGCATTGAGAGATACTCATGCCAGGGAAATTATCATTAGTGTTATAAAAAGAAATTCTTTTTCTTCAAGGAACTTGACTCACCACTCTATTAAGATACATTTGTTCTTATTTAGAAGCTTTTTTTCAGATATCCATTTTCAATCTAAGCCAAAGATTCTTTTCATAATTTTCTTTCCAATTCAGTTGAAAATGACACTTGCTGACAAAAGTAGACAGATTTCCAGGTAATGTTTAGCTTTGAGGGTGTTTTTGGTTTTTTTTTTACTAGTCTCCTTGTTCCCCTGCTTGTTGGTGACTCTGTAACCATCACTGTGGTAAGTTTACAGAACAGCAGAGGAGGTAAAGCACCTGTGTTTTAGTGTGGTACCAGGAGCAGAGGTGACCTGGTGTGAGCAGGGTCAGACATTCTATGCAATCACACAGTTTCACAGTGTGATTGCAAACAGGGTGGACTACACACACCTTATGTATGTCTGGTAAATCCCACACCAATTCTCTATAAAGCACTGAGAAGCAGCAGCCAGGGTAGGAAAGGTCCTCTGCATCTTCTAGATTCTTCCTGGGGCTCTGTACCCCTTTTTTTTTTTTGTAATTATATCCACCCCTCTTTTATTCCAGTTAAGAACAAAATGCTCATCAGGCTTTCTAGATTTATGTCAGAATGATTCTTCTCCTTTTCTTCTGTGAAGGCAAATGCCTTGACAGTATTCTCTGTTTTGCTCTCTATTGCGTATCTCATTGACCTGACCTGTGCTTTGCAGCTCCTGAGCTAAGCAGAGCTGCAGTTCAGGGTCTGGTGAAGAGCTCTTTCCGTTCATGCTTGTCAAATTGAAAGTCATTTTTGGAGTGCTGAACTTGGGAACTTTGGCATTTTCTTTCTCTCTTGGTTTTTTGCTAGTTCAAAGTGAGTCATCTCCTGCCACTTGATGATCATGAAGAATTAAAGCAACTGTTTTCTTTTAGGGAAAAAAGTGGTGAGCTGAAGGATGGTTCTCCTCTGTCTAGAAGTGCAGCACTGTCCTTGAATGAGTGGCTTTGCCCTGTGGATGGTCACTGGGGCATTGGCTGTCATTTTGGAAGGTACATGGAAGTGACTAAGAAAAGTAAGTTTCTTGTCAGTGGGCTTTGTCTCATACAGGGATCTGTGTAGCCAGTGGAATTAAGGGCCAACAAATAAGAAAACATAGAAAGGTGTGACCCTGGGAAATTTTTTTTGGTTTTCCTACTTCATATTTGATAAGAATATAACCAGAAATTTTTGCATAATGTTTTACTGAGAGGTAGTGTTGCTATGCACAGACGTTGTCATCAAAAACTGGGGAAATTGGATCTATCACTAAGATGCATGAACAAATCACAGTGCTTTGCAGTAAGAGATGACAGAAAATGAGAAACTGCTCATCAGAAATGGTTCTTGGCTTGTCCCAACTCCCAGACTCTGCCTGAGAAGTTTTTGGGATAGTGCCAGTCAGCAGAACCCAAAGCTTCACAAGAGACCCCTATAGTGATTTAATGGTATAGATAACTGTATGGTTCGAGTGCCCAGGCATGTTCCCTTCTGATTTACAGGCTCACACTTAACTGTCTGTCCTGGTTTGAGTTAGAACAGAATGAAATCTGTTCAGTGATTTTACTTTTCAGCTCAGTCTCTTAATAGAGAACATCTGTCACTTGTTTAATGTCTGGCCCAGCCCTAACCATTGACATTGTCAGAGACCATAGGGAATATTATTAGTTTTTGAACATCTGGTGTCATCACCAAGATGGATACTGTTCCTCTGCACACCTCTGTTCCCTCAAGCCCTGTGGGATTTGCAGAGGGAGCATCTCCAAGAGCAGCACATTGCTGTTTGCCCTGGGATGTGTGCACAGGGACTGTGCAGTCCTACCATGGACCAGGAGCCCAAGCAGTGGTGAGAGAAGTTGCAGCTTTGATCACTATCTTGGTCCCACCAGGAGCTACGCTGCAGAAGTGTATGGACAAGCAGCCAGTTTGCTGTGATGTATTGCAGGAGGTTTCCACTAGAGACCATGCAGCTGGTACAAACACTACCTATTAGAATTTCAATGGAAACACAGATTCTGGCTCTGCAGAAAAGGTGCAAATTAGAGAGTTATACAGGAGAGATCTACAGACATGTAGATCTTCTTGAATGTCAGGCTTTGAAAGAGAGCCTAATAAATACTGACTTGTTTAAGAATAAATACAGTGGCTAAAATCTTTACCAATGAGAATGGCAAGGTGATAGTGTCCTTTAGAGCTAAAATATAACCTCTTATTCTGCTGGAGTGAAAAGAGAGATATAGAGTAAGGGAGGCATCTCCTTTGCTGGCACAACAGACTTGTATTCTCTCTGGAGTGATCTGAAAGATAATTTCCACAGTAAATTTTGCTTTGGTTTATTATTTTCATAGTGGTCTTGGGCTAAACTGCAGCATTTACCATCTTTTACACAGGTTTTGTTTTGAAGCATGTAGGGAATGAACTAACGTTGAATTTAATCCTAAAGGACAGGAAAGTGATTCCAGAAATGATTTGTGCCACATTATGTAGCACTAGGGTGTGTTTTGGAAGTTGAATTCAAGCCTTTGTAGGTAAGACATTGTGTAACTTAATGCATGTTGATTGCATGCTATAAAACATCTTCTGAACTAATAGAAAAATACCCTTTTCTCTGGCAGCTGTAATACTGCAATTAAATCAGTTCCTGGCTCTTCCATCTGAGGTAGCATGGAAATGGAGAGGTGTCAGTTTATTCCACGCAGTTCAGGGCCTGTGTGTACATTAATCCAATGCATAGCTTAATTTTTAAGAAGACTCTAGCTCTGAAACACTTGAACACTGGCTTTCCAGGAACATGGGACCTGTATTCAGGAGCAGGATCCCAGAGTTTGGTGTAGTGCTGTGTGGATGTAAATAGGGGTCAGGATTTAGGTTGACTAACTCCCAGGAATACCAGCAAAACAGAGCTTCTGCCTCTCCTGTCCTCCTAGAAAAATGATTTACAACTAGTACACCCAGTCCTCTGCAGCTGGAGCCTGAGACATGATCAATGGCTGAAAGCACTTGAAAATAAAGTTTTCCAATGATTGAATTCATCTTCTGCAACAAAATGCCATGTTTTGTCCTGGGCTTATAACCTTAAAATGGATTAAAGATATTTGACTTGTTTCAACTTTTGAGAGATATTAGAAAAAAACTTATGAGTAATTTTCTGTGAAGATAGAAGAGGGAAGGAAAAAGGATAAAGGAAACACAGGTTTATAAGGCCTGATCCCACAAATTTAAACTCTATTAGCTAGACATGTTTGTGTATTCTAACCTATATGAATTTTGCTAGCTGTAAAAACAGTAATAATTATTCCATTGCCAAATTGTTTGAAAAGCACATTTAGATAAATGTCATAAGTAGGAAGAATGATTTTTTTTTTCCTAAAAAGCACAAAACCTGTGCACTGAATAGTCTGTTTGTCTGTGCTTGTAATTGCAACAATTACTATAACACTTTAGTGTTTGCTTTTGACAAAACCAACAGAAATTGATTAAGAATCAACAGAAAGGTCCAGGAGGAAAAAAATTGGAGTCTAGATAAAGTCTATACTTGAAGAAAACAGCACATGGAAGTAATAATTCATATTTATAACATCTTTTCTGACTGGAAGAAACTGCAAACATTGTACAAATTAAGTCAAGTGATTTTCAAAACATCAGACATGCTATTTGTAGATTTCCATCAGAAGAAATCATATGTAGATTGATTGTATGCTATAAATAGCAGTAATAACATTTATACAGCATCTCTAGCCAGAAACAAGTGCTAATTAAAGTAAATTGCAAAGAGGATAAACGGAGTAATGGCCTTGTTTTCTTCATCATAGCCTTTCACACGATCAGCTGTGCTTCAAAGTAAAACTTTGGTTAGCTGCCTCTAGAGTAGCATTAGGCAATGCACTGAAGGTAGAGTATCTTGATTCTGCATGTATGTCATATAAAATAATACAGAAATATTTATGCGAGACACTTCTGGCAATCTGTTCTGCTGACAGTTTGTGACAGCCAAAACCTTTTACTGTGCTTTTGTGCAGCTTTTGTGCCTTTACCTCCATCCCCTGCTTGCACTTGCCTGAGGGCTGCCTGGGGGCTGCTGGAGGGAGGAGAGGCTGGATTTGGACATCCTCTCTCCCAGCTCATCTTGCCATGGCTGGGCTGGAGCTGCCAGGTCACTGGGAAAGCTCCCACCTGGATTGAGATGGTACAGGAGCTCCTCTAAGTGTCTGTTCAAACATGGAAATGGCTGTTAATCATGCAAGAGCTAGTGAGCAATCATCAGTTGGTCCGCGTAGGTTTGATCTTTTGATACCAATATGCATTTCAATAGAAATCCCTGAGAAGGGGCTGTACCTCATCAGTTGTATGATTGCCTACACTGACTACACAATGAAGATCCCACTGTGAGAGAGTTTTAGAAATAAAAGGCTCACTTTCACCCAGTGGGGCTCATCTTCCTGGCTACCCTAGAGTCAGGGGAGGGGAGCACTCCCCAGGTCACAGTTTGGGTGGCAGGCAGCCCCAGGACTGAGGGTAGCCTTTGTGGATGTCTCTCAGTGCCTTGGCAAGCCTTTAAGTATTTTCCTTCTATAAGCATTCTTTATCATCATAAGAGTTTCAATATTTCACATCTCATCTTAGCATAAAATTTGCATTTCTTAGGAGCGCAAAGGACCAGATTTTTATCACCATTATAATGACATAAACCCAGGGCCAATATAAGCAATTGTACATAGACACCATAGAAGTCAGAGTCTCACCAGAGTTTACAGGATTATTTTTACTTTAGTAATATACTATTTTTTCAGCTTGATGAACTAAAATTTAATTATGTGACCGTGGAAACAAAGCTCTGCATCCATCCCTGGCTACAGCTGGGGTAATACCTTTGGTGGGAAGCAGTGTAATATTATCATTCACTTATCACCATGGTATCCAGGTATTATTTATCTCAGTCTTCCTGCAAACTGCACACATTTCTCAGACTGTGTAGCCTGATATTTCTGCCAAAAAGTGATTACAAGTGTGACTCCAGCAACCCTGGTATCTCTGACAAAATAAGCACTGTTAAGATAGATTGTGAAAGAATGATTTAGATAATTCATATGTTCAGTTATCCCCATCTATCATATCTTTCTCTTTAAAATTAATTTGTGTAGCTTATAAAATAGGAAGGTGATACTTAGATTACCGAGCAGTTGGACAGGAATTTGACTGAGGCAGATTTGATGTTTGCATGAACTTTGTTTCAAAAAGCTGGCACTTGGGTTCTCTTCCTTAAAGACCAGCTCAAACCATAACATGTAAAAATGATTTTGAATAATTTGAAAGAGACATATTTCAAAATCTCTGCTTGCAGCACTGGGGTCAGACCTTTTCCCAGTGTTCAGGTGCTGGCAGAGGAGCCCTTTTTCAAAGATGTTCATGGCCTGAGTCTGCATACTCATTTCATGTAAAAATCTAGCCTCTTCTGTTATTGCTAAAATGCATTTCAAGGTCCTTTATAACTAGTATTTCAAGAAAGAAAAACACAACAAGTTAAATACTGCCAGTTGCTAGTGTCAGTCTGTGAGCAGTGGATGAAGTGAGAACAAGAAATGTGTGTCCAACATTGGTGCTGGGACTGTGTGGTTGAGAGGAAATAATTTTAAAACTGGCCCTTATTTTTCTTATATTGGCAGAAGAATTACCTTAGACTTCATGACCAGTAACAACAGAGTGCTCCCCTAATTTTAGGGGTATCTTTCATTCCTCTGGTTTTGTGACACTGTCCAAGTTTTGGGGTTTTTTGGGGGGTTTTTGTTTGATAGTTTGTTGTTGTTTTTTTTCCCCCTGAAGTTCATTGGTCATTTAGATTTTTGAATAGCTGGCAAAAAGCCACTGCTGAAGGAAGCTAACTCTTAATATTTCCCAGTTATTCACCACATTCATCAACATGAGGGGTTTTTAGACTGTCCTCTCATAGATAAAAGAAGAATCCTATAGACAACCTGATCTAGCTGGAGATGTCCCTGCCCACTGCAGGGGGGTTGGACTAGATGAGCTCCAGAGGTCCCTTCCAACCCAAACCATTCTATGATATGATTCTATAAGATGATTTTACTGGCTGGTATGTTGGTATGTAGCAGAGATGCTGAAATAGGAGGTTGATACCACCACCACCCCAGCTAAATTCTCTGTGGCAAGGGCCAGTAGCTCCGGTGACCTCAGCACCACTGTACAAACTTCTAAATGGTCAGGGCATAAAGCTGGTACTTCAGGAAGAAAACCATGTTTGAAAAGCAAGAGATGATGGCAGCTACTCAGGGCTCCTGCAGCTGCTGTGAAGAGTGAGTTCGGTGTGTGATGTGATCGGTTGTAGGATGAGCTAGGTAGGATGATCCCATAGGAGATGCTGCCTGGCTGGCTTGGTCACATAGATGTGAGCTCCTGAGCCAGCTCAGCCACTCAACTTGTGAGGTGACATAGCCCAAGGATAGGAGCTAAGTTTTAACTGTCCAGGAATGAAACACAGGCCATGAAGTGTGGATTGGCTGCAGCTGCTCTGCAAAAATGCTTGTAATAGTAATACTGGAGATGACAGGATGGAAAGACAAGGCCCCTTCCACCCCCAGGGTCACTGGTACTGAAGTGGTTTCTGGCTCTGAATGTCATTAACAGTTGAGCATGTAATAATATACCTTAATCAGCATTTTCTAGACCCTGAGAGCAGATTCCAGTGGGATTTACCTGGCAAAAAGTTAGGGATGTTAGAGGTGTCCTCTCTCACTGTTTGTGTGTCCTGGTGAGATGCTATGTTCCCAGTTAAGAGCGGGGCAGAACCATGCATAGTCCTTTGTGCCTCCAGCCACAGAGCAGACTGTGTGGCATTTGGTTTTATCCTGCTGCTCAGAAGCACTCTAATTTACTTTGACTGTGATAGGCATGGCCAGCTTCCCTGCCTCCTCACAGCCTCATGTGACAACCTTTGTAAGGGAGTTAACAGATGCCCCTACACCCTCTGATAAGAGGAAAAGACCTTGAGAAGATGACAAGCAGAGATGAAATGTGTCTTCTTGGGATTCCCACTGCCTTGTTCTCATAGGAGGATGAACAAGGTCTGCAGATGGGCCCCTGGGTTTCTCCAGGATCCCTGCAGGCACATTTCACCATTTCCCATTGCAGCAGCTCTTGTACCAGCACAATTCCATTGCTTGTCGTGTGCTGTTAGCCAGCTCCACAGTGATGCCTGAGATGTTGAGAGAGGTCATGTGCTATAGCTCACCCCTAGTAGAGACATTTTAACTATTACTAAGTTGATGTAAGCGTGCTGTTGAAAGGTGATCTTTAAAACATACTTTACAGGGCATCTCTCTTCCAAAAGATATCTACTTAAGGTAAAGCACTATGTAACTACTGAAAGGAGAAATCAGCTATTTGAAGCTGATTACCTCTGCTAATGACAGGACTAACCAGCACATGACAATCAGTCATTTGAATAAACTCTCCAGGGAAGTGATGGATTCCTCAACATTGGACACGCTAAGATTCAGCTGGACAGGGTGCTGGGCCATCTTCTCTAGACCATGCTTTTTCCATGAAAGGTCAGCCCACATGATCTTTGAGGTCCCTTTCAACCTATTAGAATTCTATGATTCTAATATTCTGCAACTTCGCATCTATGCTTATTATGGAGCAGATGTTGGGATTTGGAATACATGTTGCAGAGACTCCATTTTTTGTTTATTTTCAGCATGATATTTGTTGCTTGAATATGTGGTATTGTGACTCAATTGGGAAGATTAAACTTATGCCTACTAAGTTCCTAGCACACAGCAAGGTGCCTTCAAAGTTCTCCGTGGTTGATGGTAGACTTTGCTCCTTCATTTAACCACCCTGCCTTAACGAGAAGCATAGTTATAGTACCCACTGGTCTCATCCAGATGAGACAGACTGGAGTCTCCCACTCCAGAAGATCAACACAAATTTCTGCTGCCACTACAGCTGAGCCAAGAGAATAAGATTATTCAGCAGCTGCATGGCTTTAAAACACAGTGTAGTTGAGTGCTGTGGCATTTCTACGTTGTAAGCTTCAGATGTAATTACTAGAGGCTTTCCAGATCGATATGTTTAGCATTATAAATTTTAGATGCTAATTAAAACGTTTTTCCTGTTCCCATTGATTTTCTTTTTATGACTTTTTCCATCACAGTACAGAGGAACACTGTTAAACATGTCCCTGTGGATAACATATGGATGAGAGCAGCTGGCCAGATTTGAAGCAGCATTAGATGGAAGTTATACAATGAGTATGGCTATGGCTACCTTCTCCTCTGCACTGTAAGACAATTTTAGGGTGAAATTAGTTCTGAACACGTTAAAAAAAAATATATAATTTCTGCAGCCTTCTCCCACTGGAGACAGAAATATATGAATTAATAAGGAGAAATGCTTTTCTGGGTGAAATTACTCAAAAAATCAACAATTATCTCTTGTATCTTGTCAGTTAAGAAAATTGCTTTGAAAGGCTTTGATTATAGTGTGCCAAAAGAGAAAAGGCTTAAAGATTAATGGAGCTGAAACACAGGTTATTCCACATGTTGGCTTGAGTTGCTGCTTTGCAGGTCTCTCCTAGCAAGGGCTATGGGGACTTGGGGGCACTACAAAGAGTAGGAGAAATTGTCATTTTGTTCCTGCTCACTACAAGGTTTCTGGCTGTTTATACTTTTGTGATACTGTTGGTTTTATCCTGCCTTGTACCATATTGCCAATGATTTACTCCAGAAATTTGAACCTGCAAGCTCCTAAAGAGTATTGGATGAGTCTCTGGGAGATCCATGGCAGCTTCCTGGTGCCTTGTTGGAGAGGGATTAATTGCATCTAAACCACGTTTATACAATTTATTCCTTAGCATAACTCGGAGAAGAGCCTTCCTCAGCTACCACAGATACCTACTTTACTGTCATGCTGTCTTTACTGCTATAAAAGAGATTCAAATTGCAATTGCACCCTGTTAGTTCTTGTTGCACCCAGCGAGGGCACAGTTAATGTCCTCCCTTTCTGCAGCATCCTCATTCATATGTGGGTTTTCTCACTGTGGTGGGTTTCTTTATGCTGAACCTTAGTTCCTTCATTCTTTCTCTGGAGGTTGATGTCTGCCAGTACCACAAACTCTTGTTTCTCAAAACCTATCTATTGGTTTCATTTTGTATCAGAGTGGCTTTGGTTTGTGACCTGCCAGATGGGACTGCACCTCACTGTGAGCCCTGAGTGGTGGCCCAAACATGGCTGGTGGCCTTGAAGTCTGAGTGAAAATGTGTAAACCACAATTCTCATCAAAAGCCTGCAGGAGCATAGATCTGAAAAACATTGGCTGAGCCAGCAACGCATAAGCTGACAGAGAGTAGAAAACAATGCAAGTGATGGTGCAAGGAGAGGGCTGGAATTGTGTGAGCAGTGAAGGTGCCATGGGAATCATGCTTAAAAGAAGTTGAGACTGAGGAAAAAGATTTTCTTAATGGATAGGTGTTGTTTTGAAATGGAGCTAACAGACAGGCTGAATAATGTGATTTTCCCTCCATATCCTGAAGTGGTTGCCCTGAAAAATCAGTGAGGAGCAAGGGTTTTCACCTTCTCAGGCAGGCTGTGAGCACCCATTGAGCAGCTACAATGCTGTTTGGCCAGTTCAACCATGGAGAACAGTTCCAGGTTGTGTAAAAAAAGGTGGATGTTGCTTTGGATTTTATGGTTTACTGCTGTTAGGATATCTAATTGTCTTTTTCTTTTAAATCTTGTCAGGCACATAAAGTATTTTTATATATAGAAACATATACATATACATAAAGAACTCTGCAGATGAAAATATGTATATTATTATTATTCTGCTATTCTTAAAAAAATCAACTACCATTATAACAACAGAAGGCATTTAAAATTGATGGGCATACTTCATACTCTACTGAATGTATACAAGAAATAATTGACTAATATCTAGCTGTCTAATTTATGTTTTGCACTGGGATTCATCTGATGCAGAAACATTAGTCACTGCAGTGACAGAACTATACCACCAAATATAAGTCAAATCTAACCAGACTGGTACATGATTGCAGTGTCATTGTCAGTGGACTCCCACACCTGAAGACAAGCAAACTTTTGACCATTACACATCTTTTTAAATTACTTTTTTCAGGCAGTGATATCTCCTTGAGCTAGAAATGTTTGTGGTTGTTTATGCTATGTGTTAAGCCTAATGTGCTAAGGATGCACCTTAGGTAGAGGGTGAGGTGGCAAAACCTAGCTGGTTAGAGCTTGGCATTTAGCTGCTATTCCTGATTCTCACATCCCCTTCACAGTTTACTTTTTTGTCTGAGAAGCTGTTGGAAATGTAAGCAAAATGCTGCAAGGTAGAATAATGCTGCTCCTTCTCCTTGTGGTAGGTGCTTCACAGCCCCAAAGCTGTCATGCAGGTGAGAGGTGAGCTGGCTCCTTCCAGGAGAAAGGCAGCAAGGGGAAGAGGGGACTCTTCCACCCTCAACACCATCATGGACCTTTATGACATTCATTCTTGTGCTGCTTCTTTCTTGTTGTCTTATAGTCCACAGGTAAATCCAGCTGACAAAAATATAAACTTTGAAAGGGGTTGTGAAGATGTTGTTTGATGATGTATTAAATAAGGTTATTTTTTGGTTTTATAATGCAGGAGAATCTGATCTCTCAGGTGTCTGCAGCATAGAAAGAGGCAAAGGTTGGTTCTCTTTTGCTATGGAAGACATATACACAAATGAAGAGACCACGAAACACTACAGAATAAAACAAGTCTTGAGTTTCACAAATATGAAGCATGAAAGGTCGCAGGGCAGACTATCATATATTGTCTCAGGAAGTTGCAATACTTTTGTCCTTTAAGTAACTGTTAAAGGACTAAACCAAGCACTTGTGACAAGGCTGAGGGAGACGTACTGGATCCCAGATCTGCTGGCAGCAGTGAGCATATGTAGGAACTCAGTCCAATCCAGCCAGTTGTAAGGAGGGCAGATTGTCTGTTGGTCGAGTTGTGTATGTAGGTCAGATGAAATATTACAGATAAATGCCCAGGGCAAATCTGTTCATTGGACTAATTCCTACAGAGCAGATTCTCAAAGCAGAAAGCAAATTGGAGAGGTGGTTTTAATTTCACTATCAGGTGGTATCAGTAGGATTCTGGTTAGCTCCACAGTAAATCTATAGGACCACAGAAGGGGTAGACTGGTAATATCTGCTATACCTGCTGTTTACTGAACAAGGACCCAGTTCTGCTAATTTGTGACCTGACTAGCCCTCATTTATGTTGGTAATCAATCACTTTCACACTGCCGCAAGCATTCATGTGAATATTCAATGCTGTGTAAAAGTTTTGAGTGACATCCTGACCTGAAATAGAAGGGGAGGGTAAAATGTCACTGAGCTGCCTTCAGAATAACGCCCATCATTACCTACCTCAGGTCTCAGATCTCATCTACAATATTTAGTGGTAAAACACCTCCAGGAACTATGGCATGGAACTCTAGAGCTTTATGACTTTTATATTTGACTATTTTGTCATTTTGTTTTGATCATGAAGTAGGAGAAACCTGCCCTCATAAGTGGTGGAGTCACTGTCCCTGGAGGTGTTCAAAAAATGTATAGATGTGGTGCTTAGTGACATGCTTTAGTAGTCATGGTGGCGATAGGTTGGCAGTTGGACTTGGTGATCTTAGAGGTCTTTTCCAACCATAATGACTCTATGATTCTAAAAGACATCTCAGTATCCTGTGGGGCAGGAAAGAGCTTTCTACTGTTAGTCTGGTGGAGCTGGTCATAGCATAACTGATAAAAAGTGGCCGGTGGCCATCAATCCATGATCTAGTATTTTGTACAGAAGAAAGTATTGTCAACATCTTTCATTTGAAAGAAAAAGGAAATGTCTTTGCCTTCAAAATTTTATTTTTGAAGTGATCTTGAGTAGCTTAATGACAGTGAAAGCATGTATGATGTGTTACAATTTTCTGTCACTTCTAAATTTAAAAAAAAAAAAGGAAGAGCTGTGAAAGATTTTGCATTCCAACTTGCTCATCTCTTCAGCACCACCTACATCCCACATCCCACTTCATTTGGACTCCATTGCTTCAAGTCGTTACTTTGGACTGCAGAGATGACCCCGTTCAGCAATTAATTTGATGATATCTAGAATACTTAATTATTAGGCTTTTAAATTTTAAATAATCAAAGCCAGCTGTCCTAGTTCATAGAAAATACTCAGGCTTGCCAGATATGCTGATTCTACTCCTACTATTGCTGAATTGTTGGTTTTTTTCTGTCTTACTAACATTCGTTTTTAAATGCTTATTAGCCAAGGTTTTGAGCAATCAGAAGAGGCTGAAACTTGCACCACATAATAGCTTTGCAAAACAGAGTTAAAAAGTATCAAAGCTCTTAAAGAGCAAAGAATGCTCAGCACACAATTTCCCTATGATTATCAATAGGCATAATTGTCCAGTTTTCATCTGAAAAGCTCCCTTGTATGAAGAAAACTTAGGGATTTGTTGGTTTTTTTTTGTTTGTTTGTTTTTTTTAATGTTGTGAGAGTCTGATTTATGTATTTATTGAGTAATGTTGGGATTTTCCCACTTCTGTTGTGTTCTGCATCAGCTCACAGTGCTGACTGCAACCTGTATGAATGATGATAGGTGTATCTAAGCAATGATCCAGATAGTGTGTCATCTTCTTTCCGTGTCTGTGCATCCCAAACGAAGGTGAAAGAATGATTTAATGGCCAATTCTAGGATACTCAGCTCCTTAGAGAAATTTCTTGGATACTAGCTCTAGCTTTCCCTTTTTTTATTTGTTGCCTAATTCAGAATTGAAAGTTATCATAAATTTAAATATCTAATAGTATAAAAATGCATTAATGATAATTTGTGCCAATGAATTCTACAGCTTTAGTCATGCATTTTTGAATTTTTCCACTACTTGTAAATTTATTTTTAATTAATTGCTCGATGAATAGGTCCTGTGTCATGTACCATAAAAACAAGTCATCCATCTTTCATCCTGTTTTCCCCAGCCATTTTTCTTCTTGACTTCTTTAACATGAGCCAGCAGTGTGCCCAGGTGGCCAAGAAGGCCAACAGCATCCTGGCCTGCATCAGGAACAGNTATTTTCCATTAGAAAATGATACTGGAAGAGCATATTTGGCTTAGCCCAGACTAAGAACAATGCCAAGACATCCTGCTTTTTGATGATCTTCAATAAAAATTTGTTGAAAAGTATTTTAATGTTTTTACTTTGATTCCTCAAAAGAAAACCCAAAAGTTACCATTAAGGATAACTCTTTTATTCATAAATTCCTCTTGAAGCCCACTTGATGAACGGAAATTTGTTTTACTGCATGTTGGCAATTATTTTGGCATCAGTGTTCAGAACTGGATCTAAACTGAGAAGGGTTTCCCTCCAGCTCTCTGTCAAGGTAATTCCTGTGTTGTGCAACAAGCACTTGAAAATCTCTTGTTGACTGTTAGTTATCCAGATGATCACTAGCACAGCTCACTGAACATAGCAATTAGGAAAATAAGACTTCATTGATTGTAGTGTTGTGTTAAAGCAATATATAATTTCTTATGTTAGCTGTTTACCTCATATTCATTTAACAAAATATAGTTCCACAGGATTTATATAAACTCCATTATTTTTCCTTTGAGGAAAGCAAATTATATAATACTACCTCTATATAAAAATGTTATATGTTTAAGTATGTATTATAATACACACATAAATACAATTCAAGCAAGGTTTATATGTATTAGCATCAGTCTCCACCTTGCAGTTTAGACAAGTGCAAAAAGAAAATTAAAGGCTGGCCCAAAGGAGACAGCCTTGCTAGACAACTTTTCCAAACCTAAATCAAGCAAATGAGCTAAGTTTATTAGTGCAAGTATCTTGGCACTATCAGTCTAACTAACTCACAACTTGACATGATATCCAAATGGCCCAATTTCTTTTACATATGAGACTTAGAGGTGTTGAACTTTTTCCACAGGATAATAAAAAAATCTCTATATACATGTACTCTGTGGAGCTCAAAGGAATGAAATCATATGAAGTTTGGATTTAAGTGATTAACTCTTGAGTTCATCTTTGAAAATGTCAGTCTCTAGGAAAAATTGTATTTATCATTTTTATAACTCTTGGCATGTTTGCTTTGCCTAAGTAAATATTTTCAAATATGAAATGTAAAAATATTTATATAATAAACTGAGTGGAACAAGTGAGAAAGAAAAGGTGGAACAAATGTAAAGAGGTGAGCATTGCACTTAGCTTGACTGATTTTCATAACTGAGATAAACAAGAGAAAATGAAACAAAAATCAATGTCTCCGTATGGCAGCTTACACAGCAGCAGACAAATTATCTCCCACCCTTACAAGATCAAACTCTTAATGTGTAGTGTTTGAGGGTCTGACAGAGTTACATTTTGCTTTTCACCTTTTTGGAATTCTCTTAAGATAACCAGCAGCTCCATCACTCTCACGCTTGATACTATTCTTTGGAATATAAACCACACTACTAGAGCTTGACCATTCATTGCCTGTGTACTGATTAGGTCACGAAAAAGAAGTTTAACAGAGCTCAGCTTGCAAGGAAGTGGGCTGTAGTGACCCAGGTTATGCTTGATTGCTTATTGAGCTGTGGTAACATGATTAGGAGCCCAAGTACCAAGCTTTTGCCATGAAATTCACCTTTTCACATGGCTTACTCTCAAGTAAAATCACTTGCAGAGAGAATTCAGTATGGACCCAAACATTAATTTTTTTAACAGAGTGAATATTTACATTAACAAACCTGCTGCTTCGTAGTTTGGCTCTGTATTTCAGGGTTTTAGATTGTGTTTGAACTCTGTTTTCTGGAGCAAATCCAAAAGGAAAAGACTGCAGGTGTTTCCCAAGCATGTTTTACTCAGATTTATTCTTACTTTTGTGTGAGGTGATAAGAGCTCTAATAATTCATATGGTGAATGGAAAAGCACATAAAATTGTCAAAGGGAAGGAGGCAAATTTCAAAGAGTTAGTATGGTGTGGTCTTTCTGTCTGTCTGTCTGTCTTTCATTTTACTCAGAAGATGAAAATAGTCTCATGTGGCTGAACTACTCACATCTTCCTCAAGGAAGATCTTTCCACAAGGAAAGCAGATCCTTGTGGAGTTAAAATTGACTACAGAAGCTGCAGTACGAAATGCAATTTTTATACATTTTGCAGAGCTCAGGTTTTGCATATCTTTGTAGCAGAAACAGTTATGTGACTGAATTTCTCATCAGAAAGTAGTGCTTTAGCAACTCAAAGTCATCTATTGCAAATGACAACTTTCTGCAAGACAGCCACAGCAGATTCAACAATTCTTATACGGTTATTACTACTAGCCAGTTTTAATCATTTACCTCTCAGCTGATGTCTGTACTTTTATTTCTAAAGCCTGATACAAACATATGAAAAATGAAGTGTGGAATGTGATTTGAGAAGCAAAATCCAAATAAGGCTCAAAAAATATACAATTTCAGGGATGATTTTCTTCCTTATAACTCCAAACCACCCAGCTGTAGAGTTCACAATGACTTGAGTCATCCATAGGATGGCAGAGTCTTGTACTGGGACATACAAAACCCTAGGGAATTGTACAATGAAACCTGTACAGTTGTAGAGATTCAAATGTACCCAGAACAAAATTTACAACATTTTAGCTTACTTCCAAAGGTTTATTTTGCAATCATGATGCATGGACAGAGTTGACTACACACACATAACCATTTGCGGTACTCATACAAGCACCACCTTGCAGTACCTTATCCCAATGTGTTTTCCCACAGGACAAGAGAACATGGCACCACAAAACACTCACTGACAAACACATGGGCTGTAGACAATTTGATACATTCAACAAGGAAAAACAAATGATAAATTACTGATATTTTGCATTTTGTCCTCTCATTTCTGGAGAAGCTATAGCAGCATAACAATGGAAAAATAACATCTTGGAACAAGCTGAAGAACACCACAAAACTCTCACTGAGGTCAGAGATGAGAAAGCTAATGCAGTAGGAGCACATCAGAAGTTTCCTCAGAAGCTTCTACAACCCCAGGCAGAGGAGACTGCAGCTACCTTCCCTGACCAGTGAGCAAAGCACCTACACACACACACCCACACACCTGGAGACTGGAATTGCTTTTAAGCTGTACCATGAGCTGCAGCAAAATGAAAATGTTGGCAAGATGTGCAACCACTGTCCCATGGTATCCTTGGTCTGTAGCAGCTCTCCTTGCAGCCACCCAGAATGTGTCTATCTGGAGCATGCCTAGCTCACGGAGTGCAAGAGATAGGCAAATGAGGTTTCCAGAAGATTAAAACTCAACCTCTTGTTATTAATGCTGTACAAGCTCCTGAGCTGTGATAGGAAATTCTATCGAGCCATCTCTTTAAACATTCAGAGCTGGGCTCCAAAGACAAATGTAAGCAACACCAAGATGATTTTATCTTGTTGCAGAAGTCCCATACAACTACCGTGTTAGGCCAACATGATGTTTTATTGAAGTTATCTAGTGACAACATTATCAACAAGTAATGCCTGCAATGTATATTAATGAACAGCAGTAAGTGCTGAATTCTCCTAATCCTTGTAATAATAACAATAATGGTTTCTAATCTTGCCACCTTGACTCAAATCAGACCACGTCATGCCATGTAAGTAGCCCCAACTGTAATTCTCAATCCGAATGAGAGAGTCTGAATTTTCCTGCAGATAAAAGAGGTAGAATTTCTTCCTGAAATTGTCCGGAGGGGTGGCATTCAAACTCATTTTTCATATAGCCATTCACTTAGCAAGCCTCAGTAACACACTGAACTAAAGCTACTGAAAGATGACATGGTCATTTACTATATATGTAATTTTACAAGTGGTTACTAGAAAACATTTTTCTTCAGTTTTCTCCATACTATTTGATTAGCTTCTATGATTGTCAGTTGGTATAATCCTGATTCACTCTGTTTCTTAAAAGTAGCACCAATATCATAAATATTATTTTTCATTCTTAAGTCTCTTGTTCATATATATTTTCATTTTCTTACTTGCTGCTGTACCTCCATCCTAGTAAAAAAGCATACATTTTGGTATAAAGGCTCAGATCAATTTTTATTCTATTACCTTCTATTAGGAGTGAAATTGCCCTATTACATCAGCTACAACGTGTGCAATAAATATTCCACATATAAATAGATCACAGTAGTAACAGTGGAACATTAAGATCTCTGATTTTAATTTACAGTGTAATTTACAGTGTAGAACAAAACAATAAACAGCTTATCACTCAGAGAAATATAAAAAGAACCAATATTGGAAAACAAGTCTCCATTATGTGTATATATAGATATGAATATAAAATATAAATATATGTTTCTATATTTGGACTGTATATTCATATTTGTATATATATATGAATATAAACACCATTTTTTTGCAAACATGCTCAAATGTATTAACTTCTGGATTAGTAAATATAACTTGTGGAAGTAGCTGGCTTTACCTAGATGCTGCACTTCCTTCTTGTGCCTTACTCTCAGCTGAGAGCAGCTATAAGACTTACTGACTTTTCATACAAAACAGCTAACTACTTCATTGAAAAGTGCTTATTACTCCCTCAGCATCCAGGTACCTAGAAGGATCAAGAAAAACTATCCACCGACAGCCTGCTGAGTCCTTCTATCATGAAATTTAAGCAGACTTTGAGCACAGCTTTAAAAAGCATTAAATAGCTTAGACAATTATTAATGAGAACTAGGCCTGGAGCTTCGGAACTTAATGCCCAAATTAAAATTCGTGTTTAAATAAGTAGGCACCCAAATTCCTTTGGAGAGATCTGAGTGTTGAGAAATGACATTTATTGGGTCTGACTCCAAAGACTTGTTTAAAAAGGAGCTTGAAAAGAAAAGAAAAAAAAACCCTAAAATAAAAAACCAAAACCAAGCCACAGTCAAAACCCCCAACCCTTGGAACATTTGGTGTTTGATTTTTTTTTATTACTACACCCTACATGTGCCATCAGAGTTCTCTCACTTCACCATGAGGTTTAATTTGCATTTTGTATTAAAGCTTAAAAAATTAAAAACGTACTTATTACACAGAAATAAAAGAGCCAGCAAACCTAGAAACTGGAGGCAACTCTATTACTAGTCAATCAGGATTTGCAGGAGAGACAAGGAAACCCATCAAGACCTGGAGCTCACCATTTGTGGGAAGGTGAGAGATGTTCAGAAAAACAACTGAAAGTCAAAATAGCTGGAAAAGGAATGGGAGGTCAGAGGAGCACCAGGAGTCTTTGTTCAAGTCCTCAATTCTCATGTGCAACTGGAATGACTTATTGGGAAATGTGGAGAAATGCAAGTCAGTACCATTTCAGGTTTGCTTGCGCTAATTTTTGGCAGACACCTGCTGGAGTCTCTTCCCTTTTCCCTGCTTCCTCTCCCACCCCAGTGCACAAAGGTGCTCAGCCAGCTGCTGCTCACAACTCCAGCTTTACTTCTCCGAGTCTATATTCCCCACCCCACTCACCACAGCACCTATTTCACAGGTGCCCCAGAAAAATCCAGCTTCTTTTTATTTGATCCGCTGCTGCTACTCCTGCTTCTCATTTCATCAAGCATCACCCTTGCTGCTAACAAATTTACCCGTACTCACTTGAAACATATTCAGGGGGGAAACAGTTCATGCTGTCACATAAAAAAAACCAAGTAAAATAGAAGTAAAAACGTACTGAATGAAAAGAGCATGTTTTCCCCCGTCCCCTGAAAGAGCATCCTGGTTTTACACAATCCCTTGTTTGGTGTCCCCATTGTCCACTGAAGACGTGAAATTTGATTCTTGTTCTGCACTCGGTTTCCTCTCTCCCGGGTAGTGTTTTTCTTGCATTTCTAAAGATACTTTATTCCTTTTGGCAAATTCCTGGCTGATCTCATTAAATGTCTTATTTTTTGTTTCAGGCAGGACAAAAAACAGGTAGGTAGCTCCCGCAAAGCAGGTGGCAGCAAACACTAGGAAGCAGTAGGTCTGTAAACCACTCTGAGAATAGAAAACAAACGAGATGGTCATTACAAAAGGGACAAAATTCAGAAGACAAGCAACATCAGGAATGGTTTGAAATTAATAATGGGTGGCATGGGAGAAATTTTTTAACCAAGTACAATAAGTGCTGGCATCCATTGTCAGTAAGAGTGCTTAGAAGTTCATAAAAATGCATGAATCATTAGTTCTTCCAACAGTGCCTATGGCTAACTGATGGAAAGACAGGTTCCTGGCAGCGGGACAAAGACCTGTAAGATGAGTGATGCTGGGAGACACCAGAATGAGCTTGGGCACCATGGGTGTGAGGAAAGCAGGTGGTAGCAGGGCCGCTGCTACGTGCACAACTTCACTGAGCCTTGCTCTGGAAAGGAGGCAGATGTTTCACCAGGTTGTGCTGCATGCTGCCTCATGATTTCTAGGTACACAAAATGAGACACACTTTTGCAAAACCGTGCACCTGTACACAACACATGGGAAACCTTCCACAGCCAGGGGCATCTGCCTCACAGTGCTTACAAGCTTTGAGTTTTGCAAAATAAACAGGGAGGAAAAAAAATGGCAGACCTTTATATAATTTCTAAGGTTATAGGAGTTTAGAGCAGCAGAAAGATCCATAAAATGTACTTCTATCATGGTACGAACAAGTGTAAGTATTAACTGGAAACAAAGCACAGGCCATGTTGGAATGTCTTGCATTTTAATTAACTAAAAAAAAAAAGCAAGAAAAAAAAAGAACGAGTATAGACACAAAATGAATCTATAAAATGATTATAAAGGCTCCAATCAAGGAGTTGCGCTTCACTGAATATTAAGTATTTCTTACCTGATGATTACTAGATCATTTAATAGCTTTCAGTTACATTTCAATAGAATAATTTTTTGATAATTACAGTATTGCCAGCTGTGCTTTGTTGAACTAGGAAGAGGTTTGCTATTGTGGTTCCAGTGAAGCCACTACTAGTCTTTGAGGAAATGTCTTTTCCCAAAAGGTGTATCTGTCTCCAGCTCCAAAAATATGTTGACCTGTCTGTGGTGCCTTGGGTGAGGTCACGAAGAGCAAATATGTGGAGAGCTAGATCCCTCACCCAAGTGTTGCAAGACAGAGGTTACCCAGGCAAAATCACTCAAGACAGAGAAAACAGAAGTTGCTTACTGTATTATATACACTCACAATTGCCATTCAAGGTTATGCATCTGAAACAATTAAGACAAGAGCTAGACTATAAGGTAACTGATTTTCCAGATTTTTCTAGTATGTTTCCTTCATTGTTAGTTATACCAGTCCTACACTGCAGGATGGTTAAGGTCCCTGTTCTGGGAACTCAGGATGTGCTAGGACTATCATTGTGTGTTGCTTGCTCAGCACATATCATATATATTGTGGAAGAAGAACACAATGTGTGGAACAAGTAAGAAAGAAAAGAAACAACCCATTTCTGCAGCTGCTTTTTAATACTATGGCTGACTGCCAGCTTGCCTACTCACAATGTTTTCCCTGGACAATTCATTACCTAGTTCAGCCCTTTGACTCCTGTCTGTAATCGGAAAAGCTAGAAAGTGCATCCTCTGATGTTGACTGTGGACTCTTGGGCTCATTAATTCTTATTTAGTTAAATCCTAGAAGCATGAATTCCTGACAAACCTGACCGTCACAAGCCAAAGAGCTTGGGTGATGGGGGGAAATATTCCAGCATGGGAACAGATATGACATTCAAGCTTATACAGAGGCAGAAGCAAATGGAATTAGTAGACAGGAAAGAAAAATGCCACAGTGCCACCTAAATCATCCTGTCACGTTAAGAATCCAAATTTTGCATCTGGAGCTTCTGCATTTGAAATTGTTGTTCACTTATATGGTAGAGCTCCAATCTGAAATTGTGTTTTTCCCTTTGTAAAAATCTTCATTGAACTAATTCTTCTCTGTGGTGTAAATGAACCATTAATGCCTGATATGAAAAAGCCTGGTAATCAGCTGCCACAAACTGCCTCTGTCTCTTGGTGCAGCCACAACTTTGTCCTACCTTTCTTATTCCTGTTTATTTCTTTGCTATTCATGATCTGAACTACCATTTATTATCTTCTTTGATTCATGTCTCCTCTTCAGACTGCCTACATATACTGCTCAGGTTTGGAACACTTCTTTAGCAGTACTTGAAGCCAGTTTCTTACATACAAGGCATACAAGGTTAGAAATCAAAAGGTTAGAAAGAAGAAAAAACAAAGCACTACAACAGTCTGTGCTTTGTAGCTGTTTTCCCCTAACATTTCTTTATCACGCCCTCTCCTGCATGAACATCCAAGGTTCAAAGCCGCCTGAAGTTTCAGGTGGTTTCCTAAATAACAACAGCTCTATCTCTTGATAGGCTCATAGATATGTGTTCAGTGTCACAGTCTGATACACTGGTGAAAGTCTTTGAAAGGCCAAGTTTTCTGTGGGTTATTGAAGGTCACCTGCCCCCCCAGGCACACAGGGGAGGGCAATAGAAAGGCACACACACTGATGTAACCTCCTGAAGAAAGCACCATGGATATCTGCAGCCTGTTCCTAATTAGTCAGAAGGCTAATAAAATCTCTCCAAAGCAGAATTTGCAGTGGCTTTTTCAAGACTGGTGAAGGCTATTGCTATACAGGATATTTAAAAGTTAAGCATAAACTTTTGGAAGCATCACCTTCTATTTTCATACCAGCTTTCTAAGGAGATAATCTGAAACATAGCATTTCCAAAAATATCTTGACAGCTGAATCTTGATTTATTCATTTTTCTCTTCTCTTTTCTGCAGCTGATCAAGACTGTATTTGTTAAAAAACAAAAACCAGGAAACAATTCACCTAAGGCACACATACAATTACCATAAAAAAGAATCAAGGTTGAAGGACTTAGGCAGTTCCTCCAAATCAGATTTCAGGTGTGGCAAGCAATCAAACCTGACTATGAGGATAAGATGTAGCTGTATAGGTGAGCTGTATGAATAAGAAGGTGCAGCCCAATCACATTTTCTTAAGCAAAATAACAAATATATTCCCAGCTTGTGTAGGGCTGCTATACACATTAGGCAGAATCTACAGGCATTTCCTCCATTACCCTTTAAATAAAATAGTAAAGAATACTTACTTTTTACCATTATGAACAGACTGAAACTGCCCAAAATGAACAAGCAAAAGAGCTCATATTTTCAAGCTGAAAAGTAAACTGAAACAAATACAACCCTGGTTTTGATTAAAGAAAAAATTAACAACTTACACTTCTAAAGTCTGGTAGCTGAGAACAGTCTTCTTGCTAATAGCTTACACGCTGTGAGCACTACAGTCCGGAAAAATGGAAGTAGAGTAGAACATTGTCATGCGTTATGTAATGATAGCTGGTTACTGACTTGGAGGAGTTATTGGCTTGGAACAGTGGCTAGCACCCCAGAAGGCTGTGCTGCCATCCAGCATGACCTGGACAGGCTAGAGACATGGGCAGGGAGAAACTTACTGAAATTTAACAAGGGTAAGTCTAAAGTACTGNTAGTACTAACCTGAGGAAAAACTTCTTTACAGTAAGGGTGACAGAGCACTGGCCCAGGCTGCCCAGGAGGCTGTGGAGTCTCCTTCTCTGGAGACATTCCAGAGCTGCCTGGACACATTCCTGTGTGAGCTCGTCTAGGTGATCCTGCTCTGGCAGGGGGGTTGGACTAGATGATCCTTCCAGGTCCCTTCCAACCCCTAACATTCTATGATTAACTCATTCTGTAGCAAAAGTTAAATTCTTAGCAGGGCTGTGATACTGAAAACAGGAAAATGGATATTCTGTGGCAGATAAAGCAAAAATAAATAAAAAAATGTGACAATTCTGAATCAGATGTAGCAAGCCTAACTAATCAGTATTTAAAACACATTTTTTGGCTTTTCCCAGCAGATGCCAAGATGGGCTTCTAAATTTTCAACTGGCAAAATCACAGCCCCTTGACACTGGCAATGGGTGCTTGCATTTGGAAGTTGCTACGAAGATTAGTCATAAGATGAGGGTCAAACTGGATTTCAAAGTGCTGAGATCAAATGATAATGGTTAGATGTCTTATTAAAATGATTGCAGCAGAACAGTTATTCACATAGACATTCAACTTTACTTACTTTGCTTCAAATTAATATAACCCATTGAAACAAATGGATGAGAGGGTTTGTGTCCTTTACCTCTTTCAGACATAATTTAAGTTTCTGCTGAAGGTGCGGAACAATGAAGAAGAATAGAGCATTAAAATATAATGTATGAAATGTATTTCCTAAGTAAAAAATAGAGACATTTTCTGACATGAACTGCAATTTCAACCCCAGCCCTCATACATTCACTATCTCCTCATTAAAAAGTTAGAAGATCCTTGTATTTTATACTTGAAGTGGGTTGCTCCTAATTAAGAGCATTTTTCTTACATCTAACCTTCTGTTAGCCCATATTCATTTTCTCATCTTCGAGGGGAACTCATTTCCCTTAATAGAGGTGCACTGTAGTTACTTTAAACATCAGATGCATTTGTGAAAGCTTAAAATAGCTTGGCTGAGGAATCTACATATAGGCTTTTGTGCACACCTTTGTTACTGAAATTCTTGTACTGCAGAACAGAAAAACCAAGGGGTTTTATTACACAGTAAGGGAATAAGGAAAACCAAGAGACAATCTTGCTGGGTAAATAAAATGATGCATGAGAAGGAAAATCTCAAGTGTAAAAACAAGGAAGAAACAGAGCAGAAGTGCAGGAAAGCCTCCAGTTACAAGTATAATGACTCAGAAGTATTACTTCCCAGGTAGAAACAAATTAGTTTTTGAAATGGGGAAATAAACACATGTAAAGGTCTTTACATCATACTAATAAGAAATCTGAACTAAAGCTACAAGACTTGTAGCACCCAGATCCCACAAGGTATTGAACTCCATCTGGAACACAGATCCAAAGAGGTTATTTTTCAAGACACTTCAAAGAGTCTAAAAACAAAAGAAAATCAAAATTTACCCAATTTCTAGTTAGTGACAATTTGTACTTTACTTCTTTCAGATGCCTTCTACCCTAATATAAGTAAAAAAGTTTATACGAAGAAGACACATGAATTACTTCATTGAAAAGGTGTTTTGCAACCACAACTACAGAGGATAGAGGCAGATTTTCATAACAAATATTTAAAATTGATCTTCTGTCAACACACTATATATTACTATATAATATCTTTTATAGTCTTCCTTGCTCACACTTTTATATTTTAAAGTTTTAATTTTAAATGTTTAAATTTTCTGAGAACAAAGACATTAATGGGATTTTTTTAGTTATTTTAAAGGTTCTCCTGCTATTTGCTATGGCTCAGAATACACTATCACCTTCTTAGCTGAAACTTCCTGTTAAAACAACCACTGTTATGGGAGGGACACTGATGGGACATGACAGGACAGCCCCAAAACTTTCCATCAGCTTCTCAGATATTACTGAGGCCTGCCCCAAGCCTAGTGACTTGGTCATCCATCCTAAAAAGCACATAGTTTTCCATTTCCAGTGAACCAGACAGGAATTACAGAGGCCATTTCTGTCAGTCACTTGGTTCCCCAGCCTGAAGAGCCAGGTACATATCTACAACTTAAGGTTTTTATACAAGTCTTCACTAAAGTCTGAGAGTTCATCCATGGAACATATAGCACAATAGATACCACCTGCTTTAGCAACATGCCCCAATTTCCAATTACAGCAAAATAATGCAAAAAGATAGAGGATGGATAAAAGATAACACTATTATAACTTTGTAAAATCAAGCAAAACATCCAAATTGTACTGTGACATTAATTAGTCACTGCAAAAATGAGATATTCTACTCTATTATTCTGCCAGAGAGCTGCAAATATCTTGCAGTTTGTTACTATTATTGTCTCAGTCTTGCTGCAAAATTGCTGCAGAAGAATGATGTACATAGGTATCCCATTTTGGGATAAAACAAGTTTTTCCTGTGGCAGAAGTAAAAGAGTAAAAAAATACCTGAAGTCCTCAGGGACTGTATGAAGACCTCCAAGATGAAAAAGAGGTTCCTCTCATTTCTAAATGAACCTTATTTAAGGCCTTTCTTTTTACTAGGAAACCATAACAGCAATTCAGTTATTTGTCATTTCAATAGGAGGCGACATTGTTTTCTAATACAACCATGCAATTTGAAGACCTCCATCAATCACTTCCCCCAACACTTCTAATTATTATTTCAAAACTCTCTCTTTTCTTGCTGTAGACATGTAGCCTCACAGTGCCAAAGATAAAGTTAAACCCCAGCCAGGAATAAAATTAGCTTTCCACTTAGTGGTCCTGTAATCATAACTGAGTATACCTCGGCAATCCCTGGATACTGGAAACGTGTATTAGGAGGATGAGTTCTCTTGGAAAATTACTAATAGGATAGAAAGGGAACCAGAGGAGCAGTAAAGATGCAGCTGGTCTCTGCAGGGCAGAAAGGTGGAAAAGGTGGGCTCTGGGCAGTCAGTTTCGGTTGCTGAGATAAAGCAGGCAGACAGAGGTATTGTATGGTTAGGCTTCGTGAACGAAGATNTCAAAATAATATTCCATGAAATTAATTGCTAATTATTAATACTTTGTATAAATACAAATAATTACTATGCATTACAAAAAAATAAACAGCACCTTATTCTATATGACATGGAATTTAAGGTCCTACAACATCAGATTACAGAAGTCTGTCCCTGCAAGCTTAGATGTTACTGAAGAGTAACAGCTTAATACAAGCCTATTCTATTGCACCGGAGGTTTTCAGTGCTTTTCTTCTGTTGCCCCCTCTGCCTGCTTCAGCTCATTGCACCTATTTCCACATATACACACACTTTAATTCCTGATTTACCAAGTGTTCTCCACACTCCAGCACATCCTCAGCATACCAATTTCTACCAGCTATCACTCACTCTTTAAAACAGATTTTTGAGCCATAAGCTCTAGCAGAGTCAGGCAAGGCCTCAGATTTTGTTTCCATCAATATAAAATAAAAGAGAAAATCTAGGGAGGTGATGGAAACAATATCCACAAGTAACAATTATGAGGCTGGCTAAATTAAAAAGGGTGTGCCTGTATTGATTTGGGTACCTACACAGTTACAAGATGTGGGTTTTATTCATCTCATTGCTCTGGAAATTGTTTATACACATGCCTGTGAGAAGGAGAAAGCAGGAGGCTTATGGACCAGCAACTATATTTGTTTTGTATGTTATTTAGCCATTCATTATTCTTCTTTTTAAGAAGTTCATTAAATCAACAACAGGAAAAAAAATCCTGTGGGAAGATGAACTCTTTATGGTTTGCAAGTGACTTCCAAAAACTCCACTGCCTGAAATGCACTCACATAAACTCTTCAGCCAACAATTAAAAAGTTAACAGTTCCACTCAACAAGATTAAATAAACAAAAATTTGCAAGAAATAATGCATCTGATGGCTGAAGGATGAACTCAGATAAATTTAAAACAGAAATAGATGTGATTTAGAATTCATCACTGAATACCCTGTAGTATGAAATCCACTGGAAATCTTCAGTGGTAACTGAGTACAGTACATGTGAGATACACTCTAATGCAGTTATAAAATACTAATGCAGAAGTAAGTACATGATATTTGACAGCTTGTACTTTAAACCAGACAAAAATATATATGTTGTTCTTGTCATATTTGGTGGATTGGTTTTTTTGGTGGGTTTTTTTTTTTTTTCTGTAATGAGTCACTGCTGCCAAAGGGAAAATGATCTGTTTCTTCTCATTACTCATAAAAGAAGGCATATTTGAAATAGTAATAAGCTTACACAAGGATGACTAATATAACCTTGAAAGCCTTCAGGTTAGAGACTCCTCAAATTTCTGTGGATGCCTGATTCTTGCCCAAGTTGTTCTGAAATTCACAAGGATTTCTCTGATGTGTCAGTGAAGTTTAACACTCCCTCATCCTTTTGAACTTAAGAAAAGTGATCTTTTCTCCCTCCTGAGTTGTTCACAGTCAACCTCTCCTTTCTCAAATCTTGTCTTCAGATGGAATCTGTTTAGGTTTGCTTTCTTTCATTCCAAGTTCATTGCAATTTTTGCCCATTTTTTCATCTTAATTTTTCTGCATTTTTCAAATTACTTAGCCCAAAGCATCTACTCCTACTATGCTGTCACCATTTCCACGGAGAGGACAAATTGAAGTTATCTTCTACTTTTCTTTGTGTTTTTGTTTTTTTTTAGTTTGGAATTCTCCTGCCATCACAACGTGCAGCAGCCCTTCTTGCAGTGACATTAATGCATCACACTAACAACAACTAAAAAGCTTAAAGGAGCCCCATGCTGTGTGTACACACAACGTGAGACACTTCCTGCTCTGAAGGCTTCAACATGACTACAGACCTGTAGAAAACCAGGAACACAGATGCCAGTCAGTCCATTCCCATTATGAAGGAAGCCTCAGTTCTTGACAAACATCTGCTTGCCTGCCTTTTATAGATCTCCAGTAATGGACAAGCTACAATTTCTCTACACATCATTACACAGTTATAGTATTCTCATGATTAAAAGGTTTCCTAATGTCCTCCTTGATGCAGTTATCTGAAAAAAACAATATGCGTTCTCTTTGCTTCACCACCCTTCTTGCTGGTGAAGTCAGTGATAAGAAACAGGCCTGGAACCAAGACAAATAAGAACAGAGAAGCAACTGCAAGTGGGTCTGGCATGCCTGGAAACTTTCTAAATTAAGTTGGGTATCAAACCACTCCCTGCTAGAGCTGTTATCTTAGCTACCTCTTTGCAATGCTCAGTTACTGCAGAAGATCTTGTGCTGGACCTCACTGAATATAAACTTCACATTCACTGTAACAATAAAAGAATCAATTAATTCCAAAGGAAATTGATAAAAAGGCTTTATTATGCTTCATGAGGGTTGCAGAAACCTGAAAAGCAAGGCTCTGCTCATATCTGACTGGCAGCAAAAGCCACCTGAGATGGGGACATGTGCAGCTGAGGAGCTAGAGCCTCTGACTGCTATCACAATTCAGCTCTGACCAAACATGCAGGAGCTGGACACAACGCAGACAGCAATAAATAGCATCCTCTTTTTAAAATTACATACTACTGTCTCGTAAGTGCTTTATTCTTTCTGTATAAGCACAACTAAAAGGAGTTTCTCACCACCACTGACATCATCTCTCTTTCTGAATGTGTGGTCTCATGTACCATTGAGTACTTTGTGCTCGGTCTTGAAGATTAAGGCGAGATAGCAGCATCTGGCAGCTCTGCTCTTCATTACATTAATAAGATTCCTAAGGACACATTACTGGACCAGTAAACACTACTATCTGTGAAGCTGGGTCCAAGTGCCCTGTTGAATGTGAAACACATCATTTCCAGATGGGCAGGGATGTAAATCTCAGTTCTCACATTTCAAGACCCTCTTCTGAGAAGATAGGCAAAAGCAACCCTAGTCTGGTTTGGAGATAAAGCTTCACTGCTGGAGTTTGTGTAGTGCCAATACAATATAAAAGGGAACTACATATATATATATATATGTATTTTATATATATATATATATAAAACATTGACACAGGCACTCATATTGTTCCTTATGTACCTATATTTCGTAGTCAAGCAGATATGTGCAGGAAAAGAGTTTTGCATATTTTCCAGACTAATACCCTTCCCACTGACAGTGAAGAAGATGCTCTTAACTGACTTTGACCTTAATGAATACTTAATCTCATGTCTAACATACGAACATTCACATTTTCACAGTGTGGAGCCACTTTCCAGGAAAGAAAGTTAAGATTTCTATCTCTCAGGCTCTACATGTTGGAACAACAATGAGCAAACTTAAGCCACATAATCTATTATCTTGGGGGAAAAAAAGCCACATAACCACTGCTATAATTAGTCTCACTTTAAAAAGCCTGAAAGTGCAAATGTAGATTAAAAACCACACATTGCTAGGAAGAAAGCACACAGAACACAAAGAGACCTTCATGATTCTTCTTTATGCAGCCTACAAACAGGTATATTTTTGCTCCCTGTGTAAAATGCTCACTTCTTTTTTTAAATCTTTTTGTGAATTCTAGTCAAAGACATCAGTTTAACTGATGTCATGTTTTAAGCTTTGCAGCAACCTGGAGGGTTTATAAAATACCTACAGTGTAATTATTGAAAAGAATGCTTCAGTCTAACCATGCAGATGGAACACATTACATATATTCACTTAGTGACTATTAACCTCCATGTAAAGCATATCTTGAAGTTGAGCTTCCTGCTCCCCTAGATGGGGCAGTGCTAATTTTACCCCCAGCATGGAAAGATCTTCACAATGGCTTACTCCTACAGGAAATAACATTAGCATCATCAATACTCATACTCTCATCAAAACAGCATTAGTGTTTTTCTCAAGAAGAAACTTAAGAAACTGCTTGTCTCAAGTTGGTTTCTGCAGACCATTAGTATTACTGATCCATAATACATAAGCTGAGAATCATAGACTCATAGAGCAATCCGAGTTGGAAGGGACCCCCGAGGATCATCAAGTCCAACTCCCATTAAGCACAGGACAAAACCCCAAGATCACACAAGGTGACTAAGGGCATTGTCCAAGCGTCTCTTAAACTCCACAAGATTTGGAGCCATGACCACCTCCCTGGGGAGCCTGTTCCAAGAAGCATCCCAGCTACACCTGCAGATCTGTGTATCAGGAAGAACAATTTCACAGAACTAAGGAATGCTTTGAGTTGGAAGGGACCTTTAGAAGTCATCTAGTCCAAATGCCCTGCAGTAAGCAGGAACATCTTCAACAAGGTCAGGTTGCTCAGAGCCCTGTCAAAGCTGACCTTGAATGTTTTCAGGGATAGGGCATCCACCACCTCTCTGAGCAACCTATTCCAGCATTTCACCATCCTCACTGCAAAAAAATTCTTCCTTATATTTAGTATAAATCTAACCTCTTTTAGTTTAAAACAAGGACTCCCTTTCCTGTCACCACAGGCCTTGCTAAAAAGACTGTCTCCATCTTTCTTACAGGCCCCTTGAAGTACTGAAAGGCCACAATAAGGTCTCTCTGGAGCCTTCTCTTCTCCAGGCTGAACAACCCCAGCTCTCTCAGCCTTTCTTCATAGGAGAGGTGCTCCAGCCCTCTTATTCGTGCCCTTCCTCTGGACCTTCTCCTACAAGTCCATATCTTTCTTTTGACTTCATTTGGCTGTTGCTTGCTTATTCTGAAACAGGAGAGAGATTGAATACATACATTTCTACTTCACCACCACCAGTATTTTGCTGGTGTGCAAAATTCACGTTGTACAGGAATCTGAAGTAGTCCTATTTTGATTTTGTTTTTCTTTTATACATCCAGCTGCACAATCTCCCTTTTCTCTCAAGATGGTCAGTGGTATCTGATAATTTTGAGACAAAAGGGAGATTGTATAATTAGATGTATAAGTTCCACAGACTCTCAGACTCATCTGTCCCATAGACTCTTCCTGGTTTTCTAAATATAGTTTCACAGAGGGACAGTAGAATAGATGCACCTGTTAACATCCAGAAAGCATCCATTTATTAAGATGGAGTGAAACATTTGCCACCATTTACCCTATAAAATACACTGATAAGCAGCAGGAAGTCTCAGTTTGTTTTCCAACTTTTTAGTGAGTTTTAGTCCAATTCAGGCTTGACAGTGAATAATACTCAATTTTTAAACCTGAGATGACAACTATTCTCAGAAAACAGCCAAATTATGGTCATATTTTAGTTACCATCAGTTTTGTCTACTGAGTCCTCTGAATTTAAAATATAACTAACACAGAAGTATGAAATCTTGGAGGTTTTTAAGACACAACTGGACAAGGTCCTAAGAAACTTGGTTGATCTCACAGCTGACCCTCTCTGAGCAAGAAGCTGGACCAGAGACCCCAGAGCCCTTTCCAGCAGGAACCATTCTATAATTAAACAAACAATTGCCCAAAACTTTCACTCTGAAGATTTGTTATGTCAGACATTTGTAATGCTGCCTCACTTGAGACATAAAATATTAAATCCAATCCCAAGAGATGACATGAATAAATGATGGAATGATTTGTTGTGGATGACTAAAGAAGCTCACTCTCAATACACTTCCTGAACACAAAAAAGTAAAAGCTGATTACTCACAGGTTTGCATTCTCTTCAAGTATAAGCAAACATGTGGAGTCTTTTTTATGATATTAATTTTGCTCCAGGTGCTGCAGTTCACTTAGTGTTTACTTAGAAGGAAACCACATGAAGAACCTGCCTTCTAGTCCCAGAAGTTAAACCATTAAGAAACAGAATAGGAACACACAGAGAAGACAACAAATCCTCAGAGCTTGCTATGCCACATTCACATGTTGAGGTACTTTGCTGATATCATAAATTAAGTAGAAGCCATTTCCACTATTTTAAAATGAGTACATGAATTTTTCTCAAGAGGACAGACAACAAACTGTCTATAAGGGAATATCAAACTACATTCAAGCTCCCACTGCAAGCTCAACTGTGATGCAGCTTACATGCCACACGAAGATTATGTGATTGGGTGATCCGTACATAAGATGTCCATGATGGAAATGCTTATTTCAGATCTCAAGAAACTCCATTATTTGGAGGTCTCAGGAGAATTGCTAGCCTTTGAAAGACATGGTTTCATATTCTTTTCACTTTCTAAAATAATTTCATGTATTAAGGGGTCACATTTTTGAAGACTGATTCATTATGAACATGTCAAAAAGAACAGTTGCAAATTCATATGCCTTCTGAGAGAGAAAGTGCTTTAGAACATTTTTTAGGGGATATTAGTCACCAAAGGAATAACAGATGGCTTGTAACACTGTGCATTAAACCTGCAGAATAGGGCTGAAGCAAGAATCAACATTATTTACCGTTAATAGTATCAAGTGTATAGTATGAAGCATAGTATATATGGAATGGCAAAATGAAAGCATTGAAGTTGTAATTATTTCAGATAAAGCATTTTAATCCCTTCAAGATTACACAAACATTATTGCAACTTTAGGCATTGTTCCCAAAATGGTTAAATTACTTCTTTACCATTACATGGTTGACTCAATGAACATTGTTAACACCCTGTGACTGTGACTCCATTCTGAAGAGACTCTCCCAGTACCACCACTCACAGGATGTGAAGCAGGAGGTTGCTTATAGACTGCTATTATCTTCTGACATGCAAGTGACATGGAAAAACATGAGATATGCAAATGAGAGAGCAGAGGGCTGAAGTGCTTACTCAATTACACCAAATACTCATAAATGGGTATTTTCCAGGAAAGAAAATTTTCAGATTTGGCACCAAATAGTAGAGCATTTCGACACAGTTCTAGCACCTGTAGAAGCACTGAAATGCTTTGAAAGAAGAAATCATCATGTCTTTAGGTTTCAAGTGTCTCTGCTATACTGGCTTGCCAAAGCTGTCTTTGTCTCTAAATGTCTCCTTGTTTGGAAAAGCCTCATGCTTTCATTCTCAAGTGATAGCAATGGGAAAGAGATACTGTTGAATCTTAGACTCATAGAATGTCCTGAGCTGGAAGGAACCCACAAGGATCATCAGTCCAACTTCTGTCTCTGCACAGAACAACCCCAAAAGTTACACCATGAAAGCTCCTTGAATTCTGTCAAGCTTGGCACTGTGACTACTTCCCTGAGAATCCTCTTCCAGTGCTCAACCACCCTGCGGGTGAAAGAGCCTTTTCCTAACATCTAACCTAAACCTGCCCTGGCAGAGCTTCATGCCATTCTCTCAGGTCCTGTCACTGGTCTCCAGAGACAAGAGATTAGCTCCTGATCCTCTGCTTCCCCTTGTCAGGAAGCTGTAGACCATAATCAAGTCTCCTCTTCTCCAGGCTGAACAAACCGAGTTCACCTACTCCTCATACAGCTTCCCCTCTAAACCCTTCACGATCTTCATTGCCTCCTTTGGACAGTCTCTAGTAGCTTTACACCCTTTTTATATTGTGGTGCCCAAAACTGCACACAATACTTGATCACATGCAATAAACTTCTTCAATTATTCTATTTTGCCCTATAAATGTTTTTAAATGCACATTTCTTGACATGTACTATCAGACACCTCCTAGTAATCACACCATATCAAATGTACCTGTCGATTCAATATAGCATGGCTTGTCATTTTAACTTCAGTTCTAGTCCTTTGCACAAATTTCTCAAACAGGCAGTGATCAAATTTGCCAAAAATTGATTTGCATACTAGCTTCTCAATCTAATCTATACACTTTAATCCATGACTCAAGCCAGTGTTTTATTCTATTATATGTATCTACAGATGGTTGAGGGGAGAAAAATCTAGGCATTCAAACTATTTAATTGGCAACATTTGGAGAACTAACTACTGTTTGATTTTTTTAGTAACTCTACAGTTAACATATTTGTTTCCCAAACCTTTGGGATAATTTCGTAGAAGCACATCAATGATCAAAAATGTGTCTGCTGTTTCTCAGGCAATCAGGTTAGTATTTAAATATACAGAAGGGATTATGCATTTCTTCTGTGAAGGCATTTTGAAGATTTTTTCCCTTGTTTTTGACTTATAAAAATGAGTTAAGAAGAAGTTATTGCCTTTCTGTCAAGTAACAGGTGACTCACAAGCTGCAGTTTGAGAATACCGTTGACTGAAATAGAAGTGAAAGTTAGGGAATAAGGAGAAGATATAGTTTGATCTTGTGAAAAAGCTTTAAAAATCAAAAGACTGAGTAACACTGCTTTCATCTTTAGGTGCAATTGCCAAGCTTTTTCTCTTTATTACTTCTTCAAAAAGAGAAAAACCAAGACCTCCGAAATATGGACATATAATTCACTTGCATTAAAACTCAACTGGTAATTTTGTAATCACATAATGGGAATTTTTTATGACACAAAATGATAAATTCCCCAAGGCTACAGCAAACTTCATATGGTTACATACTAAATCACTCCAAAAGCTTTAACATGCATGTGAAAAGCCAGAGAATGTAATTTGCCTTTTCATTTGAAGTTACTGAGGACCTTTTCAAACAGTTCCCACCAGGTGATCTGCCAGGTGGGATTAGCAGGACAAGAAGGGAGAACTCCTGAGTTGCATCAATTCAGATCTCAGAGCTCAGGTAACTCCTCAATTTTGTGCAGCAGGCAGGAACAGCAATTTTGGAGAAATGTGATTATTCCTTACATGTCTCTGGATAACTTAAAAACGTAAAAAATAAAAGTATTCTGATTATACACCCCTAGATTTCAGACCTTGTTCCCTACCAGCTGTCCAGCTGTCAGTGAGGCAGGCACTGGGACTGCTAATGCCTGGCCAGCCTAAGTGGAATCCAATGCCTAATGCTGCCTTAACAGTCAGCACTCATATTCTTGCAGAAGCAGCTATTAAACCACACAGAAGCATCAGCTTCCCAGACAAGCTCATGGCTATCTCCTGGACCATACTGATGCTGATGGCTAAGGTTAGGTTTTCAATAACACAAGTGAATTATCTGTTTCTTTCTATCATTTGACAGATGTTCCAATGACCTCAGTGCAAAAAGAACGATGTCTTCACTTGCTTTTGAAATCACACCTTAAATGTCTAAGCTGGCAAGTCCTTCACCAGAAAACTGGTGAAAACTCTCATTGATTTCTGTGAGCATTGAGAAAAGCTTGTAAGACTTATAGCTCTGAGCAGTCTAATTTAATGTTAGTAGGAGCACAGAGTTTGGAAGGATGAGAGAGCCTTTATTCTCCTGTTGACTTTTGAAGGTGATCCAAATAATCAAAACTCCTAGAGACTTTTTCCTTTAAGAAGAAATTCTAAATTGTCAAACTGAGATCAAGGGTCAGTCATTATGAAGCTTTCAAGTTCTCCCATAAGCTGTCTCATACAGATGATTTTAAACAGTATTAAGTAGTAAAAGCAGTTCTGCTTGCCAAATGAAAAGGAACACAGTCTTATAGCATGATATAATTTTATAGTATCTGCAAATACTGTTATGTCTATGATATGGCAGTATCATATAATTTTCAGTTTGTTAGAAGGCACAAACAGTAGTAACACCTCCTTGCCTGTTATCCAAATTTCTTACTTGGCGATGATTTGAAGAGTAATCCCAAATGCCTCTTCTGGGTGTGAATACCTGCAAGTAGCCTGGAGGGCTTGCTCCCTACTGTGCCCTGCTCCCAGTATTTTCCTCTGTCCATTTAAAAAAAATAATTAAGACTTCTTTATTTTGTCTTGGATGGCTCTTTAAAGAGTTTGGACATGGTCAGTGAGGGGACTGATCAGCTGTCCTTCAGCTCCTGAGATAGAGAATTAGCTCCTGTGTGAGCTCCAGAGAATGCAGATGGTCCTTGGGAGACATTCAGTGTCACAAGAACAACAGTGAGAGTGATGAAGTGTTTTTAGGAATCAGAGCAGAAAAATCTGTTCTACGTTGAACTTTTTTTTTTGTAAGTTAAGATTTTAATTCTTTTAGAAAATAAACTTGTCTTGTTAAAATAGAAACACTAGCTGTCAGACAACTCTTGATGAAACTAGCCTCTGTCCTTCATGCAACTAGTTCAGTCATGGAAACAAAGTAATCCACTAAAAGTGAAGCTTATAGGAGCCTGGGGAAACTAGGACAGGAACAAATTAATCCATGCAGCAACTAGGCTGCAGCAAGAAGGAACCAGCTGAAGTCTGACAGAAGAGATTGCAAAAAAGAGAGCAATGAAGTCAAGCTTAGATAGGGGAAGAAGCAGAGAGCATCTGTTCCCCAGTAAGACTACGAAGGATTCTCAAAGTATAGGGTAAACCAGAAGATGTGTAGCCTGAAGGCTGAAAAAACAGGCAGTGACAACCACCATCAGTGGCCATGAACTCCAGACACAGCCATCAGACAGCACTGCAACAACACTCCTGTGGGGAACTGGCCATAAAGGCTTGTCCACAATTCCAGTAATTTTTTTATTGCAGGGCAATTTAATCCAAAACATTCAAACAAGGACATGTGTGGGCAGCACAATTGAACTGTATCACAAACATGGTGGGAATTTAATCCACTTCAATAAAAACACATTTATTATTCCCTGAAATTTTTATTCAAACATCTTATGTTACACTATATCAACTGTATCATAATTTAACAGTTATCAAGGATGCTGAGTACCTGAATGAAAGGGAAGAGCAGTCCGACTGCAAAGTTGGAGAGCCAGTTGACTGTCCCAGCTATCATGAATGCTGCTGGCCTCTGTGACTGCTGGAAAAACTCTCCAGTGAGGACAAATGGAATTCCACCTGAAATAGGATCCAACAAGTCAGTGGTTTTACAAAACTTCCTCTGCCAAGAGCTATTTCTGTTACAGACATGAACATGCTCTGTGTTGCACATCTCAGTGACTAGCACTGCTCTACACATCTCTGCTCGGTCTATGCAGAGACTTCTGAGCCAGTAAAATGCTTTGTCAAAATCATACTTCAGAAAAGTGATACTTCCCTCTTTCATGCCACCATATCTCCTGTTTTACATCCTTTCAGTGATGCCAAGCAAGCAACAGAGCAGTGAATCCACACAACAACTTCCAGAGTGACAAGTCATTTTTAAAAATATGATCGTTTCTGCTTAAATGCTTGAAATTCTGAAAATTCAGAAACAGTCCAAAATATTTTTAGAGCTTAGCAGTTCAAAGATGGCTCCAAAGAGATTAAACAATATTTAAAAGCAATTATTATCCACTTTATTTCAGCAATCAAAAGGCAAAACATTTGCTTCTCTATGAGCATATTTTTTATTAATGCTTATTTAATACATTCCCTTACTAGACATGCTGTTGGCACTTCTGGTAAGGTCTATTTCTACCATTAGCCAAGAACTCTGACCTCCATAATAACAAGCTCAGTTGAATACCATATTTTTCACTCCAGTTTCCTTCCACTTAGGCTGTGGACTATTTTGTTCATCACTGGCATATTGCTGGTCTGACAATAACCCCTGGGGAATAGCTGTCCAGTAGCTAAGAGTCTCAGTTAGTGCCCCTCAATCTAATAGGATATTTTACAAGAAATATTTCTATTTGTACAGAATAAAACATGGATTACATTTGCTGATTAGCCACATCTTTCAGTTAACATTGTACATTAGACATGCATCTATCTGCAAAACTATTTCACCACAGGTTGGAGAACTGTGAACCTAGGAACATGAGTCAGGTCTTCAGTATTCTGGTGCTACCAATTCCTACCTCTCAGTCTTCATGTGTGTCTGCATTATCTGCCTCATCACTTAGCTTTGCAGGTGAGATCCATGTACAAACCTATTTTTAAGTCCTTTCTCTTTTTTAAGCATTTTAACAAGCTAGTGTGAACAATAAAACCTCCATATATTAGTAGACATACTGCTTTTTGAAAACCTCTATAACAACACTGACTACCAGAATTTATATAAACTAAGATAAAAACACCACCAAAGACTTATCCATCCACTGGATCTTCTCCTTGCATGTCTTTGCTTGATCTACCTGCTTATCTTTTGCAACAGCCTTACTCTTAGACAGTTGTGTATGCATCTCTAAGTGCTTTACAGAGAATATATGCATAAAAGAAAGGCAATGTGATGTAGCAAACAGCTATGTATGTTAGCAGGCACCACTCTCCATCATCAGCTAAACTGACTTTTTGTGAAAATGTATCTACAATGGTAGCAAAGGCTTCAATTGAACTCTCTGTGCCAAGGACTGTCAGTATAAATTATATTTAAAAAAGCATAGAGAAAATAAATATATTTACTTCTAATTTATATCCATCCAAATATATTGTTTGCCATCCAAGCAGTAGCTTAGTGTCCTTCTACAAGCCATATGCAGCATCTGAATTCTATGACTAAAAGAAGTGACCTCTCCCAATAGCACTTGGAATAAACAGCTGAACATGCATAACTTAACCAAATTCAAGCAATATATGGTCTATCAATCCTTGGTGGCTTCCAGGTCCTATTCTATCATACTCTTGGGATTTGGGTTCAAATCCTAAGATATGGCAGGCAAAACAACAATCACATCTGTTCTCTCTTGGAGAGAGGAGCTGAAGGACTGGAAACACAGAAGCCATGATTTATTTATGATCATTTATTCTGTCATGCCTTTGCTGTAGGACAATCTACAGAGGTGTTGCTGTTCTTGTCAGTATAATAAAAATGCTGTTTGAGACCATTTGGGAAAATACACATTGCACAAGAGAGGAGAAAAGCCAGGGGCAAAATAAAGAAAAGAAAAAAAAGTACAAAAGGACAGAAACATATCAGAATGCATAAATGTTATGGAAATAAAAATGCATGGGCACTACCTTGCAAAAAGATTCCTTGAAATTCAAATGTAATTTCTAGATACATATTAATCATCACTAAATTTATTATTAATCACAATTGCCGCAAAAGCTCTTCAATCTAATTTGAAAAAATAATCAATTACTCTAGTGATGGCAAAAATAGTTATTTTGCCAAGTCTGTAAAAAAATCCAAATTAGCAGCTCCTCTGAACTCTTTAAAATGTTTTATAGAGGAATGGCAAAGGTGGCACAGACAGACTTCCAGACTTTCTCATGGAATAGACAAGCATCTCCTTAGCAACACAAAACAGAGAAAGTCAGTTTCTGACTTAAGTCAAAAACTCAAGGGGATGACTTAAGTGAAATTATATAGAGGAGCCAAGGAGGCTGAAAAGCAGTGTGTTATGTGAAAGACAGGCCAGGTCTGGAAAACATGAGAAACCAAAAGAAGTCAGGTCATTGCTGTATAATGCTATATGCCTGGAAGGGCAGAGACTTGACCTTACTAGGATGCAGAGCAGGGCATGCAAATGCCTGCCAAGAGCCGTATGACTGTGAAGATCACACTCCACAACTGAGTGTAGTGAAAAAGAAATCTGGGCAAGCTGAAGCCTTAAGACACGATGAAGGTGCCTGAGATCATCTGAACCTATAGCCCTAGGAGTCCATCCTCAGGTGTCAGAGGTGTGCTCAAGGACCCCTTTTTGCCTGGAACTTGGTTTCTTTGAGGTATAAATCTGGATGAATAGGGTTGAAGAAAGCTGTAGTATGTTTTGACTAGATCGGTTGCATCCAGACTGAAGAGACTACAGTATTATGGCATCTCACTAACCATTTTTTACAGAATCAGTTTCCTTGCAAGGTTCCCCATATAATCACTAGGTCAGATGGGTCCAAACTAGCCTGTGTTCAAGCATGGGTGCATGGAAACCACAGACAAATGAAATACAAACAAATCATTGTATTTCCTGAAACAGTTTCTTAACATTTTTCATGAGTTTTGCACGTTTAATATGTGTTTTAATGTAGGTGAAATCATTTCACCAAAAAGCTAATTGATGTTCTTTATCATGAGGATGAACCTGGCATTTGCATTTCTCCTGGAAGGCTTTCCACAGAATTTTCAGTGAAAACAGCTTTATTTTAGCTCTGATCATAAAACCAAAACTGTATATTAGAATTTCCTGTAGGAGGTTTTCAGCAAGGTAGTTTCTGAAAATGCATTTAAAGAGGTAATGCATTGACCAAAATAATTACAGTGATTCATGTCTAATACTTTGTTCTTTTCAGCGTTGCCATGAACATAATGGAATAAGCTTTTACCACACTGCAGTCTCATTAAAGCCAGACTGTTATACCTGTTACCATACTACATCTATTGGAAACAATATACCTCTTATTGCAGGCCTTGTGTATCAATGGGCTGTTTAATGAAACTATATTAAGCCCACATGACACAGTCAGACATGCAACAATTCTTCTATATCTGTGTATTTTATTCCAGGTATACTTAGAATCAATGTCATGCTGGCAGACACCCAGAATGTCATCCCAATAGTCTTTTACACATGAAATTGGAATGCTGCAACAGAAATAATATTCTTGGTATACATGCTACAGATTTTCAAATATATGCTTATATTTTAAAAAGTATCAACATGTTTTCTTATGAAAAATGAAGAACATATATTTACTGTTCTGTTCAGTGAGCAGTTACAAAGCTACTGCTTAGCAGAAGATACTTGATTCAGTGCAAAAAATCTGAATAGAGAAAACATGAAAAAGGAAGGAAAATACTGAGGTCCTCATTCTGTTTTCACAAAATTAGACTGTTAGAAGAATAAATGCCTAATACAAACCAGGGAGATTTATTACATTGGTAAATCATCTCTAAGGGTGATGGAAACTTCGTGCCCTAAGAACCAATAAAGGGAAAGGAACTCACTCCCTTAGAAGCTCACCTTTTGATACACACTCAGGACAAGACTATGTGTTCAAGCAGTAGCTCTATGGCCAACCATAGGGTTTCCAGCCCCATCAGGAGGAGCACCCATGGCCATTCAGCCTAGTGGCCTTCTGCACTCCAAATTCTGCTTATACAGGAAGGAGTCTGGAAATCCTGAGAGCTCGGATAAGGGCAAGAGCTACCTGACTTTCCAACTCCATGCTTTGAGAGCAGGAGTCTTCAAAGGGAGATGTTTTGAGAAAACAGACAAATACTTGGCAATAATGTTCTGGTTTGGAAAGAAATATGTCTGTGCAGCTCTACACAAGATCAGGCAAAACAGCTTTTGACTGCAAAGCTGGGTATGCAGAGAAGATTGATATATTCTAATGGGGCTGGGAGATAAAATACTGTCTCAATGAAAGGCTTCAGTATCTGCAATTGAAGGGGCAAAAGGCAATTCTAGAGGGTAGCTGTGGGAGAAAGGCAATGGAAGAGAGACAAAGACCCTGTTTGAAAAACAACCCAATATCCTTCAGCAAGAGAGTAAAAAGCTGTTAAGTTTCTACCTAGACCTTTGCTGTAACAAACAAACAAACACCAGTCCAACCAGCCAACCAAAACTCAAAAGATACCCCAAAACCCCATGGGAAAATACACTGCAGGAGTACTGTGAGGGATGCAATGCAACTATTGAGTTTCGATCATCTCTGTGGGTCTACAGATAGAAGAAGTAGTTTGCAAAATACATATCTCTTATCTTTACAGGGGTGTTCTGTAACCTGTCAGATCATTTTAACTTATACATCATATTTGACAGAATGATCTCCTACCAGACAAAAACAACATAGTCAAATATGATGGCTGTGTTGCCCAGGAAAGAAATGGGAGCAGAATGTGATAGGAGTGTACTGAGTCACAGCTTCATGGTACAGACTCTGTCTGTATCCAGCTCTTCTCCATGGGAGAACTGCTGATCTCATCTACTGCAAAATCAAGCAAAACAGGCACTTTGCTGCATAAAACATACTTCATTAACCACATTAATCTGTACCACTTGAATAGTGTGGACTTTTCCCTCTTAAAGCCCACCACTGGAATAAAGAACATTTAAAGCTAAGTCAGACTATATCAAATCAAAAGTGCAAACCACAGCACCAAATTAGAAAACATAAATAATACAAAATCTGGCAAAACCCAATGATCTAATAATTAGTACCTATAGTTATTAAGAGTCTAGTTTATAATACAATATTGTGTGGAAAAGGGTTTTGCACTGATTAACTTGTCTTTGGTTTAATGTCTATAAACCCTGTTACTCCAACAGCATAAAGCAAGGGAGTTTTAGAGGTATTCTGAACTTTGTTGGTGCAAGGTAACCCACATCATTCAGGGTAAATATATAAAATAAGCAACGATGCAGAACAAAAATACTCATATAAATTGTTGTAGTATCATTAGTTACAACATTAACTCTTGGTTCTCAGGTAATTTACACTAGAAGGGCTGATATACAAGAATAAGTCTATTAGTTAATGAGGAAACCACACAATATTCTTTCTACATCCATTTAGGTAACTATTTCTAAAGCAGATAATCCATTTAATTATGTAATGCAAAATACATAATACCCTTCCTTGAACATCTGATAATTTCTTCTTCAGTGAAATTCTCCCCCTCTTGAATAATAATTAGTGCATCTTCCTACAATTTAGTTCCATAAGGCAGTGCTCTCAAGCAGAATTTTACAAGCATTTACTGACTGAATCATTCTTCTCTGAAATTTTTTTTAATGAAGGCAAAATACTTACTAAAGAACTGATGAACCCTCATAATTTCAGTACTTCTAAGATAACACCAGTTCCACTAGGTGTAATACTTTTTAAATACAGCTGTTTCCTAATAGCCTAAGTAATATCTTTATTTTTTTAATAGCTTTCCTTTTTTTGCTTATTTTTATTGTAAAAGAAACCAGCACTCCAGAAATAGCCCATCCTGCCAGCTGCTGTACAAATCCAATACATCTTTTTTTAGTGTTGTGGTAACACTTTCTATCTGGTGGCTTATTTTCTGATTTTTTTTTTTTTGTTAACATTGTTGTTTGAATATTTTTGTGTTGTTTTTGGTTGGGGATTTTTTGGTAAAAACTGAATGTCAACATTAAGTTTCCACTATGATATTTAGCAATACTTTTTTTGTTTCACCATTATAATACTGCATAACTACTGAAGAATACAACAGAGTTAAAAAATACACTCAACTTTTAACTACATGTAAATAGTCTTTTAAATTTTTCTGCTGTATTTTCAGACTCACTTTATCATATTAGAACCCTAATTACAGCCTGACTTTCGTTCTTCTGTTTGAACATGAAAAAAAATTCTCTACTGAGCTATGACTGAGAGTCTTTATGATACAATCAATTTTATAATTATTCTCAGTAAAAATGATGATCAGACACTGATTAACATCACTTCTGTTAACATTATGTTATTAAAATACAATTATATAAATGACAAGATCAATGATGAGAGAGTTTTTGCTTTAATAAAAGCACAGAAGTGCCCCTTACATTTTCACCCACAATACAGAAGGTAGTATCATGGAAATACCTGAATTAAAGACTCACAAGTGTGTTCAGTTCTAGGTAAATGAAATATTCATAGTCACATCACTATGACAGGACTGAAAACAGAAAAAAAAACCCCAATCTCTATCTAGTCTAGGCTTATTACTTTTATAATAATCTAGTCAAAGAAACAGAAAGTCATCAGACATGATTTCCCTGTCAGAAATTCAGGTTGACAGGCCATTAGCACAAAATGCTGCTGGTTGTGAAACTGTGCAAGCTGAAACAGTCTTGAAAACTCAGTGTGGCATATCAGGCTTTCCTCATGAAATCTTTTAACCAACAAATTAATCATAGTAGCAGTAAACAATTATGTCATTGTATCGCTGCATTCATCCTGAAGGACACTAACGGTAAAATGGACTAAATTTTAGAGAAGCTGGGATGGAAGACTCTCTCCCTGTCGTCCTTCTCCTGTTTAAGATGGGTAACACTCTACACTGTGATTTCTGGAAACTGTTGTAGTCATCAGGAGATGAGGCCTCAAATGTCAGAAATTAAAGAATTTGGTTGCTGCTCCAAAATGGTAGAAAGGGTATGGAGAGCAGTAGATGTAGAATTCTTGAATGTAGGACAACAAGAATATTTTATTTTCCTTACTGTGGCCAATAACCAAAATAGATATAGAAAATTTGCTACCAAACAGAAAGGAAAATGAAGAGAGAAGTGCTAGGACAAAGGCTGGACTCAATCATCTGCAAGGTCTCTTCCACCTGTAACTGTTCTAGGATTCTAAGTAGAAGGTGTCCTTTGACTAGCTTGGAGAAAAACAGTAGTAGTCTTGCTGTCATGAAAGATATAAGCCTTCTTTCTAACGAAATTCAGAAAGAAATCACCAAAGCCATCACTGAGTATTCCCAAAATTATGAAGTTTTCAGAGTAGGACAGATAACATCTGGAGATTCAAAGGAAACAACTGCTCACTTGGTCAAACTGACACTATCAGACTACCCTTGTTCATGCTGTTGTCCTTCTGACCTATTTCTCCCCTGAAAGCCTCATACTCCTGTTTCTTTAGCTTTCTACATAGTAAGCAGGCTATCAAGAAAAACTCTCCAGACCCTAGAGCAATTTTCAATGCAATATCAAACCAATAAACATTAGTACTGAAATGGTAGCCATGGAGTTTAGGCAAAAATAGATTAGAACTTAAAACTTTTCGTTTTTCTTCTTGGGCAAGGAAAATAGAATATTTTTATTGTCCTATTCAGTAGTTCTACTTAGTTTGCATTTTTGTAAGTATAAATATTTTACACTAAATCACACAAGAAACAGCATATTTTTTTACTGTGCTTTCTAAATACAGTCTCCATTAATCTGCATAACGTACCTAAGTCACACAGCTTTTGAATAAATCAATTTTTCACTGCCACATGAAGCTCTAAAACATATGGGTGCATTTTTCCATCAGTAATTTTCTTATGTATTGGAGTCGTCAGCAAATAATTAGCAATCATTCAAGAAAACATGCTAGTTCAGGTAAGAGAAATGCTCTCAAGTGTCAAAGCATTCACATTTTGAAAGCTTCAATTAAGATAATTTGTTGTTAAAGGGATGAAGTTCATAAGTTTTCCTGCTGCTAAGAACTCCATGTGTCATCTCCAGCAATTCCTTTATCCAACAGTTACAGTTATCTTTCAGATACTAGGGGTTCATTTTTTCTTAGAACTTCCACTAATTATAAAGAACTGAAATCAATTCTGTAACAGAATGGTTACAAACTACACACTTTATGCTGCTCTTTAAAGAGGGAAGTATTCAAACAAAACACAAACCAGATATTAATCCCAAAGTATTAAACACTGTGTTGGGTGACACAGTATTTAATATATTTAAGGGGCATGTTATCTTTCCCCCAGAAAAACTGAATGTGGTCAGAATGAAAGCAATTCTAGTTTGGTTTCTTAACAGCCCATAAACTTGGCTTGTTCACTGAAAGACAAACAAAAGAGAGATTCTCATGTGAAGCCCTTAAACTTCCCACCCCTTCAGCTTCTTGACTTTAGAATTAGTTGAAAAATACTCCTGCCCCCAAGTGTAGGCAGATAGGCAGGAGCTTTTTCCACTGCTAGAGAAAAGCAGGAAACAAAAGGTAAATCAGATCTCCTGCTGCTGTATTTCACAGCCCACATAAATGAAAGCAATGGCATTAACAAGGCAGACTGTGGTGGCTGCAGCTGGGAGGGTAAAATGTCAGCCCTAAGGCTACTTTGTGCTGGATGGATGGCAGTGTGCAGCACTAGAGTGGCACACCAGGGCAGCGGATGGGGCCAGAGAACCCTCAGCAAATCTTCAACAGAGACTGGTGCGTGTTGTATAATTATTGCATAACTCACATTTAGAATATTTAAATGCTTTTAGGGCAGCATGTTTTAAATCCATTGTTGTGCCCACAAAAGCCTTACAACTCTCAACAAACTAAACCTTTTCTTAAATACCAGAGAAATCTAGGGTTATTTCTGCAAAAATACTCTCTGTATTTGATGGAGTAACTATTTGATGTTATCAAAGGATGTTTCTCTATTGGAAAGACTGTAAAGGTTTCTAGTTTATTGGATAAAGGAAATTTTTAAAATTAATCTAAACTTTTAAATCTACCACTTTTTAATTAAATATACAGCAACATGGGCTTATTTGTTTCTTTTTAACATCATATACTTTTCCAGTAAAAAGAGAAGGGTATTTTTTCGACTCAGGCAAACTTCAACCTCTTTCTCAAAGTGGGCTAAAAGAAAGTGGACTAAAAGAATGCCTCTGTGGCAGGCCATGAACATTAGAAATTCTTACATCCCACTCTAAGTGGAGAAGCTAAAAAACATCACACAAAGCTTCTGTAAATGCCTATTTCAGGCAATAATACTGATGCTGCCTTTCATTTCAGTACTTTTATGTGTACTATCATACCTTTCTTAAGGCTTCACATCCAATAGAAGATTTTTTTCCTCCCTGATGGCATTTCAGATTGAACAAACCTCATGACTTTCAAAGTGACCCTTTTATCACAATCACTCTGCTGTCAATACAGCTGCATGTTGGCATTCCGAGTAAGAGCACAGACTGATCTAAATTTTAAATATCAAAATATCTTTGATACACCTCGGGGCACAGCAATGACTTCTGAGTTTTCTTTTGTTTACTTCATAATGTCAATTTAACACATGCTGAATATATGATTATCATTTTCTATTGTATCTTTACTCAGCTGTGCTAGGAAAGCCCTGCTTTCCAGTCCATAAAATATGACAACTGTTACAAAATTCAATTATATGACAGAACTCTCAAAAAGAAACTAAAAGTAAGTGAAACATTTTTCTCAAATGGTCTAGTCCTTTAATGTCCATTAGTTGTGTCTGAAAATGCAATCACTATAAAAAGCAATAGTCAAAAAATGAAGATAAAATTACTATTTTTTCAAATTCCATCAGAATGTGAATTTTTTTATTTCCCTCTTCTTTGATGAGTGTGACTGGAAACACACCAATGATCTGATTTTGTCATCCTTACACATACTGAAGGGGAATTTATTTTTAAAGTAGGACTTGAAGCAAAATCACACAGATTCATGTTTGATCGTATTCACACTAAATTCAGCCTTACACAAACTCCACTGAAGTCAGCAAAGCTTCTTCTGAAGGGAAGTGCCACTCATCCACAGAAATACCTAGAGGATTTTGAAATACCTAGGTGATACAAAACTCAGCTCCTCTAGTGGCTAGGAGTCTTCTTCTGATTTCTATTCTAAATTTATTCATAACCAGCTAGAACCTCACTTTGGGTCTTTGTTGTTATTTTCTGCAGCAAAATCTGCTTCTTCTCCCTTCTCACTGATATTTTCCATTTTGCCCATGTTTTTAGAAACAGAAATCATATTCAGTCTTTTTTGTTAGACACTAAAAAGTAATTCTGTATCTCTTCATATAAAAATCTATTTTCTTCACCTTCACAGTAGCCCTTCCAAATTTGCAGCCTTCCTGCGTTAACTGCTGCATGAGCAGTTTTGTCCTCCAACATTCAGCTCTAAATCACCCTCTCAAAAATGACATGACACATGACAACACAATGAGTATTTTTCACATTACAATACATAGAGACAATGCATGACAATATGATGCATTAGGTCTCTTAAGAAAATATGTAAAAGAATGTTCATACAGAGTGCTGATATAAAACAATCTTTCAAATGACTTAGATGAACAACTATGGAGAAGTCTTCCATGGGATACTTACAGATACCATTCTCATATTCTCCCATAGCAAACTGGCATTTTCAGATATCCTTAAACCCTCACCCTGTTCCTGAGTTTCTAAGCCTCTTTTTCTCTCCAACTGCATGGAGTTATACATGTTCTATTACTGGAAATGGGTAAAATGTGAAAGACGAAATGAGATTTCAACAAAATCAGTAATCTCAAACTTGAAGTACAACCAAAATGATACCAATTTCCAGCACAAAGATGGCTTGTTACCAAAACCAGGCAATGGATATAAAAGCAACTCCTCAGATTTCTGGAACTTCCTCGTATTATTTCTTGTAATTACAGCTGATTTTTTGCCTTCCAGAGGCCTCAAAGGAACTCCTGGGCAATGTTCGATGGAAGAATGAATATTACTGCACATCTGCCAGGGCACCCATGTGTCTGACCTCCCAGCTACACAGGTCAAAAGGAAGGCAACTCATTTGTGCTATACAAACATCTTTTACAGATCTTACTGCAACAATAGTGCTCCAGTTCACTGTTTTCAGAGCCACCAAATTTGCAAAGATTTTATCTAAAAAACCAGCACTTTTTCAGTTTCTGAAAGAAGATGATAAAGGAAGGATTACTTCAAAGCCAGGTATAATTAAAACAGTTCATCTCCTCCCACCCTTTCATTTAGATGAAGACAAGCATATACCTAAACTCCTCCACCATAGCTTCCTTTCCCTTCCCTGCAGCATTGCCTTCTCCATTCATCAAAACTGGATAGAAAGGTGTTACACTTAAACATAATATTCTTCTAAGGAAGAAACATCAATAACTCTCTTCATGCAGAGAGAATGCATGGCTATGTTTTATGCCAAGTTTCCAAAGCCCTCAATATTTGTCATTCTTATTTCCATTGGGAAGATTAAGTGGAAGTCCATGCCAACATTGCTGTAATCCCCAATTAATCATTTGTCTGGGATTTTCCCTGCATGTTCCACCATCTGAGGTGAATCTCTTGATACATGTCAGAAGAGCCATTCTCTTGTTCAGAGAATGAACATTTAATTGTTTTATACAAATTGGAAAAGCATTGAAAACAAAGACTCATCCCAAAATGTATGACAGACTCCCAGACTAGTGGGGTCACGTCCCCATGGGCAAATAAGGAAACTGTATTGCACGCTTTCTGGGTCAGCTGTTTGTGGTGGTCTTTTTGTTTTGTTTTTTAAACTATTTGGCTGTTAGATAAAATGGGCCAGCAGTTTTATAAAACTATTTCAAATCACCCAATGCACACACATACATACAGATACTTTTAAATTCACTTAGCAAAATCAAAAATCATTTGTTTGCACAGCAACAGATGCAAAAGCACAACTGGGAATTCAAGAAAACAGATAAAAATAAGTTGAGCCTACACTTTTTAAGTCAGACTTAAGCATGGTTTTTCAGAAAGAGACATTAATTCTGCAAGCACAGTTCAATATGTAACTCCTTCTAGCTTTCCCTGTTTCCTTATATAATACCTAAGACAAAGTCAAAGAAGGAAGACATTTCACATGTACCTAAGCCCATCTATCACTACTTGGATTTCCAAGGAGCTGCACGTTATCCCCACTCAGTAAAGGCAATCCAAGTCAATGCTTTTGCTCATGACACCTAATCAGAACAGCACAAATGCTTTGTGGAGATACCAAAAATGTTATCTTACTATTTTTCTTTGATCTGTCTTCTCTATTGATACTTGGTTTTTTTGCTTGCTGTGTCCTGAGGAGCCAGAACAAATCCCCTCAGTCCCTTGTACTTACGCTTTGCTAGATGACAACACTTCAGTTTAAATATATCCTACATTATTTCAGGTCAAATGTGTGACCAAGAAAAACATTTCCATGAAGCTTCTGCCTTTTTCTTGAAATGAAAACTGTACTAATTCTTTACTAACATTTTCACATAACCAGAAGTAATATTGGAAAGCAGTGTTTCTCTGCAACCAAATACCTTCTCTCATGTATAATTAACCAAAGTGGCATAATGAAGCAACTGTGTGGAAAAATATGGCTCTCTAATCTATAAAATAACAAGGAATTGGAGAAGGACTTGGGGGTCGTAATTGATGAAAAGCTGGATATGAGCCAGCAATGTATACTCACAGCCCAGAGAGCCNATGAATCTACGAATTTTTGAAGGTTTTTTTTCTTTCAGATC
>VWZO01012025.1:10507-29270 GCA_013396975.1 Bucco capensis
AGATTATTAAAGGAGTGCAGCATCTGCCCTATGAGGACAGGCTGAGAGAGCTGGGTCTCTTCAGCCTGGAGAAGAGGAGACTGAGAGGGGACCTCATTAATGTTTACAAATGTGTTAAGGGTGAGTGTCAGGAGGAGGGAGCTAGGCTTTTCTCAGTGTCATTCAATGTTAGGACAAGAGGGAATGGGAGCAAGTTGGACCACAGGAGGTTTAGCACTAACCTGAGAAAAAACTTTTTTACAATAAGGGTGATGAGCACTGGAACAGGCTGCCCAGGAGGGCTGTGGAGTCTCCTTCTCTGGAGACATTGAAGACCCTCCTGGACGCATTCCTGTGTGACCTTGTCTAGGTGATCCTGCTCTGGCAGGGGGGTTGGACTAGATGATCTTTCTAGGTCCCTTCCAACCCCTGACATACTGTGATACTGTGAACTTCATGGTGCTCGTATCTGTTGGGCAGCCCACTGTGCCCACAACATCGAACAATTTCATTTTCAGTAACTTAATTTGAATTTAGGCATAATAGAAGGCTGTCTGGCACCAAAATAACAGCTATTAAGAAGTTTTAAAAATAACCTATGTTGAAATATGTATAGAACTAATCGAATTAAACATAGCATAATAAAATATGAAATGATTTAAATTCCTGCATGTGAACATCTTCCATACAGTCAGACGTTTGTATTTATAGTTACTGATCATCCTTCTACATGCTAGAAGATGTCATGGAGTTTCACAGGCACAGGATGAGCAGAGAAAAGAAGAAAGGAAGGGAAAAAAAAAATAGAAGGAAAATGGGAAAGGTCTTTGCCAGTAAGTTAGGGAATGAACCAAAAAGTCAAAGTACGTGGACAGGAAACTAGACATTAAAAGAAAATTTCTGAATAGCTACAGGGAGCAGTTTGCCATGAGCTTTCTAGATTTATGTTTTGATTGGAGAAGAAATAATCTTCCAAATTTCTTGCTGGCAGGTCTTTCTTAGTCTGACAACTCATAAAAGCTGAAGTACTCACCCACTGAAAGCAGTTAGAAACCTGTGTTGGGGGTTTCTATAACAGTTAATTTAAGTAACTGCAAAGTTTTAGAATTCACGGGGTTCTGCTTGTATATTTCATTAGCAGCTTTAAAGAGCTACTTAAATCTTCTATAACAAAAATCTCCAACTCATCAGAAATGTTCAACTGTAAAATTTTTTTCCCATGTGGAAATTAAGACTGTAAAGTTAGTTGATACAAGGTAGTTTTGCCTTTGTCTTCTGCCTTAATTATGTGGGACTGCATGAATTCATTATGTTATGGACAGTATATCATTCTGAAAAATTAATCTGAAATTGACTTAATGCAGGGCCTTGTTACTGTTTCTCCTTGACTCCAAATAAAACTTACTGAATTTCTGAGAGGAAAAATACATTTTCCTGAATACCAGTGCTGTAAATTCCACCTGAGGTCTGTTAGGAGTCTCTGATTTTTTTCCTTGAGCACATTATCAGAAATGGATTCTGTAAGCCATAAGGTGATGATAAGATTGTCCTTAAAGCTGGGGTTTGATTATTTACACTGATGAAAGGGATATTAGATTTTTCTCAGTCTCAAAGGTGTGTTGATGCTATTGAACTAACAGTACTAACTAGTAAAAGTTCAGTTGCTCTGCAAATTTCAATTGACACATAACTCTAATGAAACATTTTTCTGTTAGAAATTGTCAACTCATCAAAACAGATGTTTGAAAAAGTGCTGACTTTCTTGTTATCCCCCAATTAGATTTTTATTTGAAGTTTCTAAACTAGTTGACATAATATCAATAATCTTTAGATAAATGATTTGGCTGAAAGTGATGTAAATATTTACAAAATTATACAAAAAATATTGCTAGAGTCCAAGTATAAACATTCTATAGTGCCTTAAGACATTATTATTTATTTATTTCCACAAAAAACAACAAAAAAATATTTAATTCTCCTGGGACAGAATACTGTTTCTCGTGCAGGTCTCCTACAAATTGAAATCCTGCTTTTTGCATGTTTTCTCTATAGATGTTTATAAATAATTAAATTAGTTAAAAAAAGAAGTTGCTTCAAAATAAGAAAATTTAAAAGGATACTTAAAAATGTTTTTTTCGTAGATATTAATGCATTTATAATACATAATACATTACATTTTTATTCCCTTTTCTGTGCACGGAGTGGGTAGGTTTAGTTTTTTTCCTGGTTTTCAGATTAATGTAGTCTTACTGTCCTAATCATGGTTATCATATTGTTGCATTTTTCTTGGATCACTTTGTTCTGCTTGACCAGAAGGTTTGATATGCATACTGCTGCACCGTCTTATTACAGTACTTTCAGACAAGCTGCTTTTATCACACATCACCCTTCTGGTTCCTGTTGTTGTTCTTACCTTTCCTAGCAGTCTGCTGTAAGGCAGTCTGGCAGTAAGCCTGACAAAGCAATCTCCAGTAATATTGAATGGCTCTCAGGATATGTTAGGAGAACTCCTCCTAGCCCTTTGCCTCTGATCCTTTCATGAGCAGCTGGCCAAATGTAGTTCCCCAAAACTATGGCTACCCTCTTTGTCTATGTTGATGGAAAGCTATACACAAGTCTTTTTCTTGGAAGAAATGAATCAGTAGCTTGTGTCTTTATTATGCTTCTGCACAGAATTTTTCTGTTTCCCGCTTCCTTATTTGCTGTGTTTATCGTATGGTTAGGCTTCGTGAACGAAGATCCGGGGAGGGCTCCACCCACGCTCCTCATCAGCGCCTTTTCCAANTGCCTGTGTGTTGTATTGAATGTTAGAAAATCTTGCATGTTGAACTGCTACAGCAGAGGACCCTAGGACAAGCATTAAATTCCAAGATACAGCATTACTTATTCACCTATGTTGTGCACATCTCTGAAAAACCCATGTCATTGCAATAATTACAACCAAAATTGCAAACTGAGACAATTAGCAAAGCTAATATTGATGCATGCTCTTTGTTTACCATCCTCAGTCAAGTAACTTCCAGGGTAAGGAAACAGATATAAGCTCAAATGTTAGATACATTTATTTTAAGATGCAATGCCAAAGAAAAATATGGTGGAAAGAGAACTTGCAAATCACAGAGTAATGGCAAATTAAAAACCGAAGTATTGCAGCTGAGTCATTTTCTTTTCTTATATTAACATGGCTGAGATAGCATCTGTTTTAATGTAGTGTCTCATCTACCTTTATGGGGGCAGGATGGCCTCTCTGGGCTCAGGGGGCTGGTTTTTCAGAGGCTCTGAGTATCCAGGAGCTCGTTTAGAATTCTGTTGCTGGTCCTGGTGCTCCACATTCAAAAACATCAACTGTAGTGTATTTCAGATGGCTTAGAGGGGTTGTTAAAGTACGTTATTTTGAAAACATGTGTTATGACAAAATGTGTTTTGATCATGGTTAGTGCACCTGTTGGTTGCAATGAATAGGATTGTGACTTTACATCAAACTTTTGGTGAGAAATTGTTTGAATTGGTTCATAATTTACTCTTAGCTTTAATATTCAATTAGGACTTCTGTTGTGTGTGACAGAGAATGAGTACTCAAAATACAGAACTGGAGTTTTGTCTGTGTAAGATCTGTACGGTTAGGTTTCTAGTAGGCCTTAAGGAAGTTGTCTACTGAGGAAGATGTTAACACTAAAGAATGAAAATCAATCCTACTGACAATAGGGATGAGAAAGAATAGAAGATAATAGCTACACATTGTGAGTTTCCAATTCTGTAAACTACCTTAGTTTAAAGTGTTAGCTCATAAGTGATATTAGCAAGTTGTGACACTTCTTTTGGTATAGTAGACTCTACTTTGGAGGGTTACTTCAAAGGGAGGGAGGGAGGGATACAGATCAAAGGGGTAGATCCTTTTCTGGCTTCTGTATTCTGCAATACAATTCATTAAATGTTTCATAGAAAATGTAAATAATATATTAAAAAGAAAGGGATATAGTTGTAAGGGAATTGTTTGTACTTAACTAGCACCTTGTCTTTTGTAGTTTGTCTCACTTCACTGAGAATCAGAGTATTCATCCACTAAAGGAGTAGAGTCAGGTTAAAATGTAAGCACTTTCTGCTCTGATGTGCCTTACATGTTCACATTGAAATACTGAAAAAAGACCCTCCCAAAATAAAAAAAACACCCAAACCTACAAAAAAGCCCCAAAACAACAACAAAAACCAGAAGAAAGAACATTATGCACTCTTTCTAGTTGTGTTCTTAGAGATTTGTCGAACAATTAAGATTTAATTTCTTACATAGAAGGGTGTGAAGCATTCTCATTCTTACCTACTGTCACGTTTTCTCATGCTTAAATATCAGTAGAATTTTAAGGCGTATTTCTCTCAGCCCACATGCAGGTCTCTAGTCTGCTTTCATGGACAATTTTTTTTGTAATCTTATCTAAAATATCGCAAAAATTTAGAACATTCAAGGCAGTTGAAATAAATTAGAGTAATTCCATTGGGAAAAAAGAGAACATTTTGTTTTCTATACTTCCTGTGTGAAATACTTCCAGTTTTTGAAGCTGCTTTTTTTTGTTCTTGACATAGGTTGTTAAAACACAGTGTGGTGTCAAATGCTTTCTCAGTAATGGTGGAATAGTGATATTTTAGATGTTATATATGTTGGAATGTCCTTATAATTTTACCTGGTGTGCTTACACATTTTTTTCCCTTAATCTCTAGCAGAGTAAGTCAGTTTCCACTGTCCAATAGTAAGAACTTTGAAAAAGATATGTACTTTTAAAATGCTAAAAGTAGAAAACAAAATTGATATCAGGAAATTTTATCTCTGAAGAAATCTTCAACAACTAAATGTAAACCTGGAATCAGCTGAATGCATTCAGCCTCATTCTGCATTAGCTTTTAAGAATATTGTTAAATATTTTCTGCTAGGGGTATTGGGTGAGAAATGAGATTTGAAGTTAATTTTTTTCATAAAGTGGCAAAAATTAATTATCTATATTGCTATACCAGTCCTAAAATGACAGTTGTATATATATGCACATAAATTGTTCTTAAAAAATTCCTTTTCTATGTGAAATATATTGCAATAATTGGCCCAAAGTTAATTAGGAACATTTTTTCTTCATTTATTTCTCTCACTGTACACAAAACGTTTTATTGGTGTCTCTCCTTTAAATTTATGGATGGGCTTGAGATTATTGTTTCAACCATTTCTTTATTCATTTACAAGTCATTCTTGCTGCATTAACACAATGTAAATATTGAACTGTGTGTTTTTTTCCATATGTAGTGCCTGACTTAACTCAAAATCTCAAGTACAAAGAATGATGGATTAATTATCCAGATTTAGATTCCAGTCCTGCAGTTTCTTGGCAGCCTCCAGATAGACTGCTGCATTCATGCAGAGTATCATTGTCTTGAAGAATATGTAGGATCAAGACTCCAGCTCAAATTCTGCAGGGAGTGCCTAATCATATGAATAGGTTCTAATTATATTGAAATAGGAATTATTCACATTAGTAACCTTTCACAGGATTAGGTTTTGCAAGATATGGATAGTGATACAATTAGCTGCAGTTAAATCCTCTTGCAATTATTTCTATTTTACAATGTTAGCAACTCAGGATTTTCTTTAATAACAAAATATGCATAATAACAGTATGCCTATAAATCAAATAATGTAACTGTTTGTTTTGGGATCTTTCAAAGATAGATGTGGTAGATTAATTTTCTGTCAGAGCTAAGTGGTTATTTTGTCTATCAAAGCTGATTTCCAACAGTGCTCTAACCATTGGGTTCCAGATTCTAGATTTCTTATTCTAATATGATTAGTTTCAAACTGGGGGAAAAAAGGGAATATGTTGCCCTACATTTACTATTAAACAATAGTATATAATTTTTTTTAGTGGTAATTAAGAACACTGTTGTGAGGGTTGGGACACAGAACTAAATGTTTAAAACATTTAAACATTTAGAACATTTAAAACTTATAAACATGAAATAACAGAAGTATTGAAACAGGAATTTGAGAAATCTAAAGGATGAAGTTTTACTACTGTGTATTTTCTTGCACCTATGCTCATGCAGAAAAACATAGTTCAACAGAACTTTTCATCCCTGAAATCTCACTGATTTAGATGCTGGAAATGTACCCAATTCCCAATTTCTTTTTCTTATGATAGATTACTCTTAAATGACATCAGAGGCTTTTGATGTACTGTTGTATCTTGTATTCTACATGGTCTTTGCCTGCTTGCTGCAAAAAGCATGCTAAATAACTAAAGGAAAATTTAGCTATGATGTAGTAAGGAGAATGTCAGCAAAATAAAGCACAGAAATATATCTCAGGAGATATATTCTTTATTCTTAGCATGCTAACATGTACATTAAAAGACTAGGGTTGAATTTTATACTGATAATTTTGACATAAAATTATATAAGCTTTTTTACCAAACCTATGTTAATATTATCCAGTTAATAGCACTTACTACGGTTTAATGAATCTTTCTGTTACTGTAATTAATTGTTCTCATGGGAAAGTTCCATTTAAAGCCTCCATCCTAACATTCTCTGTTCTAATTAAGTGGGCTATGCTATAGTAGTATTTCACATTTTTTTATAGCACATTTCATCATACAGCACTTCATGTGTATAAAAATGACTGTCAAGAGCTGCAGTTTCTGTCATCTGGGCAGAAATTAGTGGGACAAGTTCTTACTTCAACAGAACTCTTACTTGTTCGGTGTCTTTTATGACTTTTACATTTCTTTTTTGCTTGCCATTCTTGATGCGTAGATGTGTGTACTCATGGAGCCTACTGAATTCTGAGCAATTAGGGGCAATCACTGCCACTCTTGGAACCTTCCTGCTGCCATGTTTCTGCGGTCTAAGTGTGTAGTAATGGTATGAAAATAAAAAGAAGGTGGCTAGTGGTACTTAAGATTTGAAAAGATGAGTGCTACCAGTGCACTTCCCAGTTAGATAAAGATAATAGGAAATATGTTTTGTAGAGCTAGGTGTGCTATCTTGCCACCACTCAGACATTTTTAATGACTGCAAGCTATAATGAGTGTGCATAGCCATGAGCCTGCCAGGTTGCTTGCAATGAGGATAATTTGAGTAATCAAAATTAGCATTCCAGCAATGACTTCTAACTCTTGCCAGTGAAGGAATCTGTGTTGACAAGTCTTCCAACACCATAACTCTCAATATGTCATGGTCTTCAGTCTTTGGGATGTGGTAAATAATCAAATGCCCCCCAGCTTGTAAAGTAAACTTCTAGGACAGTTTGAAACTAAGAAATTGAAAAGTATGTATGTATGTATGTATGGCTAGGCTTCGCGAACGAAGATCCAGGGAGGGCNAAATGGTATGAAGTGAAGCCTGCTACCTCTGTATATCCCTGCTTTCCTACCAAGTGATCACTACTGTCATCAGTAAATAAGAAAGTGTTTTTTCCACTGCTCCCTCACTTAAAATGGTTGTAATGAAGAAAAAACACATCAGTCCCTAGACCAGTGCAAAAAATGAGAATTTATTTTCACAGGGATTTAAAAATCTCGGGAGAAGTCCTGTAGATAAAGACAGGTTAAATAACTTTCTCATGGCTGGACTTGTCATCTGCCTGCAAAGTGTTGGCTGCAACCTGTATGACTTGGATTTGCTGAAAGTGACTAGATTTGGGCTGTACTTCTTCCAGCTCAGGCTTCCTTAGTTTCTATGCAGGTGTGACTTCTTTTGATTAAATAAATCCGAGAAATTATGGAGTCCAGGTGCTTTTCAGCAAGGCTGTTATCCAAAGCTATGATTGTAGCTCTTCTTGGCGTAATTGCACTGAATTTAATCTTCTCTTTTGTAGATATGGGTTATGTTTATGAGGTTAGGTAACCTGGATAACTGAAGTATCAGTATCAGGGGACTGTGACAGCCCGGGCTTGCTGTACTTCTAACTCAGGATAAATCCTAAGATTGTTACATCTGTTCAGCTCTCTGTGGCAGCATCTACATTCTTATCAGGGCCTCAGTCCACTGACTCTGCTATCCCTGCTCATGAGACATAAGCCCTTTCTCTCAACTTTGGTGGCTTTACAGAAGTTTGCATGAGTAAAACACAATACGAAACTTAAAGTAAAACAGCGTCCTGTCTGAACTCTTGCTCTTTGGTGAGTTGCTACCATTTCAGTCTAGCAGTTAGCATTACAAAGTAAATACAAACCTGTGATTTAATTATGAGAAGCTGCAAAAAAATACATCTACTTTATGTTCCCATCCAAAAAGCATGCATAAGAGTGAAAGGGCCTGATAAAATGGTGTGGAACATACCTTGCCCTGCCAGCAGTATGAAGCTGGTGGGAAAAAGCAGCTTTTACACAAACAAACTCCACTTTTTCTGTAGTGAGTAGTAAATGAACATGATACAAAACTTTCTTGTCCCAAGCCCAAAGACATATCTTACTTTGATGTGTTTAATACATGTCATTATCTCTATTTTCTTAATATTATGTTAAATTTGGAGCTAGGCAAAGCTTTTATTAAAACTGAAGCTTAGCCCCAGTTCTGTATTCATTCTTGACTTCCTTGGCATATGGTGCTGTCTGTAACACTCTACACCAAAACATTTGTTATTGTCAGCAAATTTTGCAATACAGAAATTGGTGTTGGAGTACTGGCACCTTCCCTTGGCAGAACTTGCCTTCAGAGCACTCTTTTTTTTATTCAATTCCATTCAGGAAATATCAACAATTTGTAATTTGTTGTGTCAGCAATTTATTTCCTCATTTTCATCTGTCCTTTTTACTGGACCAGTTCCTTTACTTTGTCCTCACTTTCAGCTTCCTCCCACTGTGCTCTTCCCATGCACATTTGTTTCCCACTGAGATTGTACACAAATATTAGAGCCCTAACTCACACTTTTGTCAGCAGGATGTGCCTCACTCTGTAGGCACACTCAATTCAAATGAAAAGCCCATTGGCAATAAAATAAATCAAGTGATTAACAAGAAGCAAAATGCCAACCTCTTGCTTTTTTCTGCCCAAAAAGCTTGTGGTGCACTCTAGCAAATTGAATTTTCGACCAAGAGATGGAAGTCAATGGTGTGTCCTAAGATATGAGTACTGTAATACTGCACTGATGTGGGCAACCTGAAGAAATCTGTGGATTTTCCTATTCCTGACCGTGTAAAAGCTGCCAATATCAAACAAAACCAGTTAACGAGGGCTAGAAAATGTATAGCAGAAAACTGTTTGTATAGTTTTCTGTGGTATTTATACAAATCCATTGTGTGGGCCAGCTTTATTGCTTACAGATTTGTTTTTGATCATTCATGCAGAAAACAGTACTGTCCGTTCATTAAAAGTGCATTCTTTCTGTATGAGATCATATTGAATTTAAAATATAAGTAAAATACAAGTTAGAAATATGTTTTGTTATGTCTTTTACAAACATTGATATTCTGTATTTGTCTAGTGATAGTAGTATTTCCTTCAAGCTCTTCTTTTTGTCTTTTAAAATATTAAACAAATGAGAAGGCCAAAATTAGATATAGAATAGAACTATTTTTAAAATCTCAGGAACTCAAAATGTACATCCTGGGGCACTGCATGTATTAAAATGTCCAGTGATATACATTCTATGCGAAGGACTCTTAAGTGATATTCTTATTCGGGGGAGTTTGTGTAACCTGATTCCTCCTCCATATGTCCTCAGTATTCTAGTCTAGAGCTAATCTGAAATACAAAACTGGATCACATAAAGAATCTGGCCTTCAGTCAACAAAACCCTTTTCTGCTGAGAAGTAAAAGATAAAGATGTAATTACTGTAATGATGGGTTGGATCTTTAAATTTATGCTTCAATCAGTGATTCCTGTGGTGCTCTGCTGCAATCATGTTTTAGTGCTGACTAGGGAGACAAGACAGGTAAAGACTGTAAAATGCTCCAGCAGCCCTTGATCTAAATACCTATAGGAGAGTCACACCTCTCATTTGCAGATGGTGATGCTGGCTCCAAACTCGAGGGCAGCAGGCTGAAATGTCTTGGAAGGAGAATATTGAAATATTTTTCATATGTGTAAAAATTAAATAAAATTCCCCAAAGCTAGTCCCTCCTCTCTTGAGATAAAATAGTAAACTGTAAATAATTTTTAATCTTATGAGGCTGTTGTATCTGACACACACACATGTATGAGCATCAGAGATGATACATATTTATTTGGTCTTTAGTATAATCACATAATCAAAGAGAAAATTGCTATTGTGAAGCGATATGCTTGCCAGAGCAAGTTGTATTTCATGTGCTGTCAAATCAAAGCCAAAATAATTCCAAAAATGTTCAGAATTTCTTGCTTCTTGCTTTATTCTCAAAGTCAAGTTTGAAAACGTGTGTACAGCATTAGTAAATACTTTTTATTCTGAATTTGAAGGATTGTTGGATTATGGATTTAAAATAAGTATTTCCAGCTGATGCTGATAAAACTACACAATCATTTTATAAGCATTCAGGATAAAGAGTATTGGCCTAATCCTGAAACTCGTATTGATGCAATTAATCCTTATATCTGTGAGCTGTGGCAGTGAAGTCAACTGGAACCTTTGCATGAGTAATAGTTGCAGAACTAGCCACAATCATTTAAATCATGACTATCCCTGGAAAACAACTGAAGATTTAGCTGTGGCAATAACTTTTTGTAGACATTGCATATTAGAAGCAGATATTTTGCAGAAGTACTTAGGTGTACCTTGTGTGGTCTACAGATACCATAATCTGTAGAAATTGTACTACTTTAACTGTGAAAATTAGTTTGAAGCATTGTCAATTTGGCCAACCCAAATAGGTGCATTCTCAAAGAGTTCAGCTGATCAGAAGGATATCCCAGCCTAATAGTAAACCAAAGGTGTGTGTCATTCACTTTTCTTCTTTGTTGACACTTAGAAAGAGATTTGCAAAGAAAAACAAAATGAGTGGGTTGTTGATGTGACTGATGTCAATCAAAGGATTATTTCCTTGTCTTTTGATCTACTGCAGCAAAAAGTGGTTTCATTTACTTCTTATTATTAACTAAAAAAATCCGTAGAGAACACCCAATTCCCACTCCATTTCTGGGTTTGGTAATTCCCAAGGCTGAGCAGCAGAGGTAATAATGAGAGAGCCTTAGAAATGAACTATAAAGGCAGAGATAAATTCAAAGTGGTAGTGATACATTACATCCATTTGTCAGGCAAGCTATTTAGCTTGTCTTAAGAAATATCGATACTATAGTTTGTACTTACTGCTTCATAGCCTCATGACAGGTATCACTCACTGCATGAGCAAAATCATTTGACAAGATACAATATCCTCAGTTAAAATATTACTGTGTTCATAAGAAATGTTTTATTTCTGTGAATAGTATGTATTGCTGTTGTACTTGTGACAATATTTTTAATTTTTTGGGACTCAATTTTCATGATAATTCAAAATTTCAACGCAGTATCTTTTCCTTATATTCCATAACAGACTTCGTAATGCAACACAAAGTTTACAACATTTTGGAGACAGAGGTTCTTTCCATCTTGTAGTAAAAGCCTTTAATGTACATGTTTGAGACCAAGCCTTCAGCTTTTATGAATGCAGTATTAACCTAGTTTACCTGCCTTTCTTTTAGTTAGAAGCTAAAGATCATATAAAAATAATAGGTAGGTTTCAAGGAATTTTGAGTAATGCTTCCACATCCACAAATAGGTGCAATCAGAAAATCATAAAATCTTAGAATGGTTTGGGTTGGAAGGAACCTTGAAGATCATTTAGTTCCAACCCCTCTACTGTGGGCAGGGACACTTTCCATTAGACCACGTTGTAGAGTCCCCATCCAGTCTGTCCTGGAACACTTCCAGGGAGGGGGATATCCACAACTTCTCTAGGCAACCTGTTCTGTGCCTCACAACCCTCACAGTGAAGAGTATCTTCCTTACATCTAATACAAATCTAGGCTTTTTCAGTGTAAAGCCATGCAGCTTCTCACAATTTAAGTGTTCCAAAGACAACATCTGAATGACATAAAGAAGCATGCTAGGGTGGAATGCTGAGTAAGGAGAGGAACAAACACTACTGACTATCCACAAATTTTAGCAATTGTAGAACCACTGATTATGGTTTGCACTCTGTTTAGATATGGTTAAGGCCTTTAAATGAAAACTGAAAAAAAATTAAGGGAGAAGAGGATCTAGCTTAATAATTATTTTTCAAGAAATCTCATCAAGGGAGAAGGGTTTCCGAAGTGCAAGACTATAGGCAATCATAACATGTCAGAGGTAGCAATTTTCTTCTCCTGCCTAAGACCTTATCAGAAAAAAAATATGATATTTTATTTTCTTTGCTATGATCTCTTTGAAGGTGATCTTATTTCTTTAGATGCAGAGCCTCTATTTCAATTACTTTTCCTAAAATGCTCATTTTAAATGTTCTGTTACTGATTTAAAGAAACAGCATTAATCTAATAATTTATAGAAAGTATTTTACAGAACTTGTGTTAAGGTAGTTTCAGGATCTAGAAATGGAAAAGGGAGAAAACAATCTAGAGATTGAGTCTCTACAGAGTCTGTAAGATTGAAGGATGTAGCTTTTAATTGCTATCAAATCTATGAAATTAGCAGACATTGAGCAGGGCCAAAAATTCATATACCTTCCAAGTTTAGAGTACTGTGTTTAAGCATTTGGGTATGTGATTATAGCAGTTGTTTTTTGTGATATTCCGCTTAGAATATGTAATATTCTCATTATTGGAGTATTTCTTGGGGAAAGAGAGATCAAATTCATTTTAAAAAGATGGTAAAATATACTCTGCTATTAAAAATAAAAGATTATTTAGATAAATATTTAATATTGAGTAAACATCTAGAGAGTAAAGACAACTTGTGGAAGAGGCTGAAGAAACAGGGAAATAGAAAAGCATAGGGACAGTTGAACTTCAGGGAAAAGTTTAACTTCTGTTATTAGCCTTATTATCCAAATCCCAGGCACATGAGATAGTTTAGGCTCTTCAGTGTGTATAAACTTAATTCTGGAGGACAATGGGAATTTCATCCACTGACAGTAAAATGTTAGCTGTACCTATATTAATAGTTCGATTTTTGTTGTTGTTTAGAAGACTGGTTTTTTTTTAATTTTTTTTTTTAAATGTATACCTCTGTAGTAAAACATCCTACACCGAGAAGGAGACTGGGCTGGAGCATTTCAAAAGATCCTTCCCAGCATCTGCTATTCTGTTAACTATTTTGTAAAACTCATATTCTGTAGCTAGTCTAGTAATCCTGTATTTATCTGGGCTTGCACCAATGAATGAAATGCGAACTTTAGATCTGAAACCATGATTGGACTTAAGTGGGTAGATTATGGGCATGTATTTTATATTAGTGTTTAATGCGAAGACCAGTTTGTTCACTTCACGGTATTCGTCAGAGAGGAACTTGTTGTGACTTTTTTTTCCCTATATTCTTGTTTTGTTTTCCCTGCAGCTGGGCCTCTGGAACTTCCCCTTTTTGAGCTGATCCCATCACAAAAACAAGTGGTTTTTCATGGAGACCGCTTGCCATTTCAGTGTACTGCAACGTATGTTGACAATACCACCCAAGTACATTGGTACCATGCTGGTCGCCTGATGGAAACAGATGAAGAGCGTGGTGTGTTTGTGGAGGATAGCATCATTCATGACTGCTGCTTAATTACACGGTAATATCTATGCTTTGTTAACAGTCAAATTTGTAGGCAAGGCGAACAGGTTGAACACTTGGAATAAGTCTCATTAAAACATTTATCAGGAGTTGTTTTATTTGAAACAATTCAATTGCATGCTTGAATCTGAACATGCACAGGTAGAGATTTTTCATGAGTATGAGTGACCACGATTCCAAATGGTATTTCTTTTGTCCGGATTTGAACAACTGTGGGTTTGAAGCAGATTAAAACAGTTTCTTAGAGTAAACCATGACAAGAAACTTAACTTAGAATAGCTTCAGTAGCTTATGAGAATGACTTAAAGCCAAACTGATATCATCCAGAAGTTTGAATTGTGATCCACCTGGGACAAACTATCAATTTAAAAGTCTTGGATTATTTTTTGTAGGTTCCAATATACTGGATCCTATATTCTTTATTAGGTAATCTCATATTTGTTTCTTATTAAAATATTTCTCAGCTTTCTATGAGTTTTACCATCTGTTTTCCTTTCTGTGCTTGAAAGAGAGAGTTACAGAAATTTTTACTGATATGAAAAAAGCAAGAGAGATGAAATAGAATAGGCTTCTACAAAAGAAGTAGCAACTAATATTTGGCAATGATGTTCTTCCAGTTTTGCTTCAGTTTTCCCTTTCAAGTCTTATTTAATAAGTTATTATGAATTTCTGTGTTTATTTTTGATTTTCATCATGGAGTATTGGCTTGTCACTAAAAGCTGCTAAGCTGTTGCACACACTCTTTTGTCCTCTGCCAATTTCCATCATTGATCAAAACCAGAGTGATTCTATGTCTATGTTCTGCTTTTCTCTTTGTGGAAGATGGAGTGAAAATAGCTATGCTAATTACTTCTGGATCATCATTAACATCTTTTCACTCAACCAGTTTCTATTAATATAATAGAACTGAAATGCTTGTTGAACTATCAAATGAAAGTTATGAAGGGAGTCAAATTAATTCCTCTCCACTGGGGTCTTTTGGCTTTATTGATTCTAATTTAATCTGCTCACTCATTATTTGACTCCTTTTGGAGTCCTACAGATGTAGAGGCATAGATCTGACCTATTCCTACAGCTACTGGTTTTCTTCTAATACCAATATATATGGCTATAGCAGATAATGAATACTATTAGACCGATTAGTATGGTAATGCCAACTGTATGATCTCTTATATAACTTCCAAGTCACTTAAATTAAAGCATGTTAATCACCTTATTATATTTTTCAACAGAATCATATTTTGCACTATATAAGCAATTCGTAAAGCATGGTAATAAACTGAAATAAATTGTCTACAAAGATTTTCAAAATAGTTACCCTGGTTTAAAAGTAGCTTGATTGATTTTTACTTTATATTACTTAATTTTTGCTAGACTATAAAATAAAAATCATTCTCTACTATAGCAGTATTTTAATAAGGATAGTTGATCTGCTACCCACTTTGTTTACTGTGCCATTAAGTAGGTGACCTTGATGCTCATGTTGCAGGATGTACTGGGACCAGGTATTCAGAAAGAATATTCTCTAAATGCATCATCATATTTGGTGTTATAGATTAGAAAAATACTTTGACTTGTCAAAGTTATGTGTTAAAGATTGTCAAAATAAAATACTTTTGAATTAAACCCAATTTAAACAGCTATTTAAAAGAGTGCAATACTTTAATTGCTCATTTGAGCTGTATGTTTTACTTCACAATATAGTAGGCATCAACATTTACTATACAGCCTAGTCCTTATCCAGCCAAAAATGTTAATCATAGAATCATTTGANACTCATGTAAAGTAAAGCACTCATGCCTCTGCCTTGATTAAGGGTATAATAAAAATTAACTTACTAAAAGCTTGAGACACTTAAACTTTTGAAACTAACTTTTAAAAACTATACTATTTTGAAGTAAACATTTGGGGTATTTTTTTGATATAACTTATAGAGATGTATTGTCTCTTCGTGTTGAAAATAAGGAAACATTGGCCAGATTATGATTGTAAAAACTCTCTTCAGTGTTTCTAAATTTTAACCCCATCATCATGGCCACATATACTATAACTCCATAAATCATAGAATTATTGTTACATTCTAAAATAATATGTAATAGCATGCTTATTACATGTTCATAGAATCATAGAATGGCCAGGTTGTAAGGGACCCTAAAGATCATCTAGTTTCAACCTCCCCGCACTGAGCAGGGATGCCAATCACTAGACCAGGTCACCCAGGGCTGCATCCAGCCTGGCCATGAACACTGCCAGGGATGGGGCATCCACAACCTCTCTGGGCAACCTGTTCCAGTGCCTAACCACTCTCCAGTTAAAGAACTTCCTCATAATCTCCAATCTAAATTTCCCCTCCTTCAGCTTATAACCATTCCCCCTTGTCCTATCACAGTCTGACCGCTTAAAAAGTCTCTCCCCTTCTTTTTGTAATCCCCCTTTAGGTACAGGAAAACTGCTATAAGATCCCCTCGAAGCCTTCTCTTTTCCAGGCTGAACAATCCCAACTCTCTCAGCCTGTCTTCATAGGGGAGGTTCTCCAGTCCTTTAATCATCTTTGTGGCCCTCCTCTGGACTCTTTCCAACAGGTCCACATCTTTTTTATGCTGAGGAGCCCANTCTATGTCCAGGTCATTTATGAAGATGTTGAAGAGCACCGGTCCCAAGACAGAGCCCTGAGGGACCCCACTTGTTACTGGTCTCCACCTGGACAAAGAGCCATTGACCACGACTCTGATAGCGTCCTTCCAGCCATTTTTTTTATCCATCAAACGGTCCACTCATCAAATCCACATCTCTCCAGTTTGGAGATGAGGATGTCATGAGGAACCGTATCGAAGGCCTTACAAAAGTCCAAGTAGATGACATCAGTCGGTCTCCCCTCATCAACTGCTGCGATCACTCCATCATAGAAGGCCACCAGATTGGTCAGGCACGATATGTCTTTAGTGAATCTGTGTCAACTACTTAGGATCACCTCTTTATCTTGTATGTGCCTTAACATCCCTTCCAATACTATTCGCTCCATGACCTTCCCAGGCAATGTTACAATAGTATGTATTAATATACTTGTTACATGCCATTACATGCTAATTGATGATGGTTCTTAAGACTAAATCAGAGCTGTACAAGGAACTGTGAAACATCAGAAAGACTATGCCTCCCTGAGGTTGTCATATGTTAAGTATAGGTTTTGGAGTAAAAATAAAGGTAATTTAAACCCAGTTCTTAGAGTGTCATGTTTTGCCTTCCTATGCCTACTCTTTAGAGCAGATATCCACTGTCTGTGGCTTTCTGTGATTGCCCTGTAGGACAGTCTTTGGCTTGTGCTGCTTGGTAATTTAAAGGTTTCTGAAGCTAGTTTTGAACAAAGAGGTGTAGTCTTGTTCCAAAATCTGCTTATTCAAACGTTTTTAGATGGTTATTTTATTGGATAGTTCAAGATATTCCCGGACGTGGATTTACAACACAAATATCATACTAAACTCTTCTGTTTTATTAACCAGCACAGAAGAAGGATAAAATATCCAAATGTGTATTTTTTGTCTCCTATGATAAAGCAAAATGAACTAAAATAAATGTTTTTGTTACAATAATTAAACTAAATTTTTGAACTGTATTCCAGCCTGTGACATTTTTCTTGGCAAAGGGTATTCCCTTACAGGAGATCTTGAGAAGGTGTTTTCAATTCTGCTGCTAGCTCACATTTACCATTTCTTGCCAATGATAATAATATTTGATTTTGTTCGTGTTGAATTTTCTGTTATTATGCCTGTGTCTGAATGTCATAGTCATACATGGAAGTGTAAATGTGCTGTGGAATGAATTTCCTATCATCTGTGAATGGATCTAGCCGAAATAGTTACTTGTGTTTCCATGAAAACAGCCTCATTTCTTAAGCCTAGAATATAAGATTATCAATTTGATCACAGTACGTGGCAATGAAACAATCTGTATCCCTGAAGCCACGTAGAAGGCATGTTATGTATGATTTTCTGCAGCACAGCATCTTTCCCAACCTCCCCGCTGTTCCCTTCCAGTGTTTGGAGAGGCTTGTGGGACAGTTACTAGAATATTAAACTAAAAAAAGGAAAATGCCTTAGTTTTATGGACTAAGCAACTCTGCAGTAGTAGAGAAACTTTTATTTTCAGGAAGTCTCTTATTTAACACATAGACCATAATGACAATTTTAAAATCATCTTAGTTCTGTTCTGTAAATAAGTCTATGGAGTGTTCAACAGTCCTTATGCCTCTAACAGCTGTAATGGTTGCTCTGGGACCATTACAGTTCACAAGTGCTCCTCCTGAGAGCATTAAACAGTGCAGAGAGTTAAGAACTCAAAAAAAAAAAAAAAAAAAAAGGAGTTCTACAACTGGAGAAAAGGAACAGACCATCAACTAAGCCTAAGGTAGCAGATGCTAGTAGCAGAAGTGGTTTTCAGATGTAGTTTTCATTAAGCTATGCAGAGAGATTTGCCATTGGAAACGCAGATTATTAGATCCCCCACAAATAGTGTTTTTCTCTTAAATTCTGGCATAACTATTGGAGTCTTCTAAATATGGCTTCCAAATACAGGGGTTTTGTTAAAAAAAGAAAAAAAAAAAAGGTAAGGTCACATTTACACAATACCTAATAGCAGAGCTTCAAATCATTATCTTTTTGTACTATAACAGTGAAGAAACTAGTAAAAAACCAAAAAGATATGATTACTGAAAGAAAATTGAATCCAGGAGTAGACAGGTGGATGTCATGACAGGTTTGACATCCAGGGAGGCATTCTGTAGAAATAAGAACAAAACAATTCCAGAACTTCAGGGGGAAAGGCAGAAATTCTGTACCTATTTTTTGTGGAAAGGATCCAGATAACCTGTGAACTCTTTTAACAGTTTGTGTCAAGAATACATCTGGAAAAGATAAGAAACAAGCAGTAGTGATTTGAGCTGATGCTAGGTTAAGAACAGTCTGAAAATAGTATGTCATTGATGAGTGTGTTGCTAGGTTGGCTACACAGCTGGAAGTTCAGATCTGTGTCAGATCATGGCAAAATGCTGGAGATTCACAGAATCACAGAATCATTTGGGTTGGAAG
>VWZO01012025.1:29499-59928 GCA_013396975.1 Bucco capensis
TTATCAACAGCACCCCATAGCTTGGTGTCATCTGCAAAGTTGCTGATGGTGCACTCAATGCTGCTGTAAATATGGTTTATAAAAATATTAAACAGTATAGGCCCCAGTATGGAGCCCTGAGGACACCACTTGTCACTCTACATGAGATTAAAAAAAACCACCAAACCAAAAAACAGTTAAACAGATCTGAAGAATCTGATTGAGAAGTGCAGATATTTTATAATTCCTTTGTGTTCTGCTGTCATGAACATTTAGACCTGAGCAGCTGAGGGTCTTACTGGAGCTCAGAAGCCCCGGGAAATCAGCAGAAACTGTTCAGTACTGATATTTTGTTGGTTCACCTAATTGACTCTGTTTTACCCTGAGTTGTCAAGCAGTTAGGAAAGAAGTGAAGCAAAATAACCATTTAAATTGTAAATCAGTGTTTCTGTAGTGTAGAGATGAATTTAAACCCTGCAGTCATTGGTCTATAGCTTATTTCAGGCAGCAAAGGACTAGTGACAGATGCATCTTTACCAGCAGTGTTCTCATATATCAGACAGGAAGGTAATATTTAAAATTATTGCAGAATATGAAATGCAAAGGCTAAGGGTTTCATTATCTGAGATTGAGAATCTTCATGTGAATTCATTTGGAAGATTAATTAAACAGGTCTTTTCACTAAAAATATTTCAATTATCTGAATAAAACTCAGTGACAAATTTACTACTAGTCAGTTTGGGGAGTAATTTAAAATATAACCTATGGAAAAGTATGCTAATATTATGAGAAGTAAAAGTAGCAATGATGATACTCTCTACCATTAAAGGAATAGACCATTATGTAAGAATTTTGGTGTGCCATAAAAACTGTAGACTTGATTCGGGTAACTGCTTATTCAAATGTGATTGAGAAATAGGTATTTTAACAGAAAATATATGTAAGTGGTTTTGGCTGATAGAATTTAAAAAAAACTAGAAAACAATAAGAGCTGTAAAACAATTTTGATGGAGTCCTACTTGAAGAACTTTTAAAGGAGCTTTTTTTTTAATGTCGAGACCAGATTAAGATATTTTGCACTAAATTTTGACCTCTCACTTTAATCTCTGCCTATTTCCTGCAGCTATGTATGAGTCAATTCAGCCATGCCTCTGAAATTAAATGTTAACTTCAGTATTTAAAAAAGAAATTGCAATTCCTCCTCATAAAGGGAAATCAACAGAGTTTTTCTTAGACTTTTTAGGGCCAGAATGATTTTAATGTGGCACTTGAAAGAGCTGCAGCTATACAGATGAGGAGATGCTGTGCTGCACTGCAGCAGCAGTTTAGAGTAAGCAACTCAGGTCTAGCTTTTTTTTTACATTACTTTTCTGTCAACACCACTGTGGGTATAATTATACTTTTTCTCTCAGTTTAGCCAGTAGTTTATAACCCTGTGCATTAACTGTGATTATCAGAGCAATTCTGACTTCTAATTGTTAATGGTTATTGATTGGATGCCTCTTGGCCATCACAAAATAAAGTTTACACTGTTGGAAATACACTGTATACCGGAGAAAGAATGGAGATTGTTCCTGAAGTTCTTAGGTAGGAATCTGCTATGCCTTACCACCTTTTTAGATCTTCCCAAATTTCTTTCAGGTCAGCAAATGAAACAGGTCAGTATTCTAGCCCTAATATACAATTACTTTGTCTTATAAAGTATTCATTAAATAATTAATTTCTGCATTTTACCATCACTTCTGACTATAGAGAGTGGTAAATTCTGTCAAAGTATTATGCATATGACAAATAATTTGAAATTGTTAAATTAAGGTAGTAATTTTGAGGGTTTTCAATTTGGGGGGGGGTTTTGTAGGTTTGTTGGATTTTTTGCTGGTCCCAGTGACACATAAATAATCAAGAATTGTCATTAAGTAAGTTAAAACTTCTCAATCATCTAGGAAATATTTTACTTTAAAAGCCTTTTCTGCAGTTTGGTCTATTGGACAGATTGTCATAGTGTCTAAGAACCTCTGATAGTGTGCAGATCACAAGTTAAGCTAATGAAATGAAGCTTCCTCTGCATATAACATTGCAGTGTGCAGACTACTGAAGAGCAGGTGAAAAGTGTACAGCAGGTATAGCACCATTTCCCCAGAAGACTGCAGTTGTATCATCCTGCTGTCAAGCAGTTTGCTGGTGAAACAAAATTAATAACAATAAACACATCTAAGCATCCCTAAACCTTTCACCAACTGACAAAGCAGCTCAGTAATAGACAACTAGCTCATGAAGTACTTCAAATAAGCCTTGGCCTAGGCGTATTCTCTTCAGATAGCTTTATAGCATTGTGCCATTACAGCCCTGCCAGCTTTCTGAAGGTTTCTGGATCAAGAGAAAGCTCTGAGTGCTCTAGAGCTGTTTATACCTTTTTTTCTCCTCCTTGCTTTACACTCTCAGCTAGCTATGTGTATTGAATCTAGCATAGTCTCTGGGACTATGAAGATAAATGCAAATATCTTTATGTGCACCGTTCAATGCCACACAGTAGCTGGTACCCTGTCTCTACCTGACAAGCTCGGTAACACAGAAAAGCATCATACAAGAAACCACACCTGTGTTGGTATGTTGTAGAGCAATTTAGATTTCTGATATAATATCTGAAGATGATTCAGTAGTGTCACTCTAGTATTATTTGTTTTTTCAATTTTTTAGAAATTGAATTGAATTTTTAGAAACAAATTATAACAAAAATAAATGTAAGTCATGGGTTCTTTGACATCCCCATGTAGAAACACATCTCTCTGTTGGGCAATTGGTTACATAATGAATGGATAATATTAGCCTGTGACAGTTTTTTTGAACAATTAGATTTCACAGAATCACAGAACATTCATGGCTGGAAATGACCTCTCAGATCACCGACTCCAACCAAAAAAAACCAAACAAAAAAACCCCACCAAAAAAACAAAACAAAACAAAAAAACCCCACAAACCACACAACCCCTGCCCTCACTAGATCATGTCCTGGAACACCACATCTACACGTTTCTTAAACACCTCCAGGGATGGTGACTCAAACACCTCCCTGGGAAGGCTGTTCCAGTGTCTCACCACTCTTTCTGTAAAGAATTGCTTCCTAATATCCAATCTAACCCCACCCTGTCTCAACTTCAGACCATTCCCTCTGGTTCTGTCATTAGTTACTAAGGAGAAGAGGCCAACACCCACCTCTCTACAGCCTCCTTTCAGGTAGTTGTAGAGGGCAATGAGGTCCCCCCTCAGCCTCCTCTTCTCCAAACTAAACATGCCCAGCTCCCTCAGCCTCTCCTCATATGGCTTGTCCTCTAAACCCCTCACAAGCTTGGTAGCTCTCCTCTAGACACACTCCAGCATCTCAGTGTCCTTCCTCTAATGAGGGGCCCAGAATTGAATACAGTACTCCACATGAGGCCTCATGAGTGCCGAGTACAAGGGCACAATAACCTCCCTTCTCCTGCTCACCACACTATTCCTGATACAAGCCAGGATCCTGTTGCCCTTTTTGGCCACCTGGGCACACTGCTGGCTCATATTCAGCCAGTTGTCCACCAGCACCCCCAGGTCCTTCTCTGCTGGGCAGCTTTCCAGCCTCTCATCCCCAAGCCTGTAGCATAGCCTAGGGTTGTTGTGCCCAAAGTGCACAAAGTGCACAAACGCATTTGGCCTTATTAAACCTCATGCAATTGGCCTCAGCCCATGGATCCAACCTGTCCAAGTCCCTCTGCAGAGCCTCCCTGCCCTCCAGCAGATCAACACTCCGACATAATTTGGTGTCTATCATCTGCAAACTTACTGAGGGTGCTCTCGATCCCCGCGTCCGGGTCATCAATAGAGATGCCAAACAAGACTGGCCCCAAAACTGAGCCCTGAGGAACACCACTGGTGACTGGCAGCCACCTAGATCTCACTCCATTAATCACAACTTTCTGGGAATGTCCGGCCAGCCAGTTTCTAACATAGTGAAGAGTACATTTGTCTATACCATGATCAGCCAGTTTCTCCAGGAGAATGCTGTGGGAGACTGTGTCAAAGGCCTTACCAAAGCCCAAGTAGACAACATCCACAGCCTTCCCCCCATCCAAAAGGCAAGTCACATGGCCATAGAAAGAGATCAGGTTAGTTAAGCAAGACATTACTTTCATAAACCCATGCTTGCTGGCCCTGATGCCTTGGCTACCCTGCAGTTGTTGTGAGAGTTCACTCAAGATAATCCTCTCCGTGATCTTTCCTGGTACCAAAGTCAGGCTGACAGGCCTGTAGTTGCCCGGATCTTCCTTCTGGCCCTTCTTGTAGATAGGTGTCACATTAGTCACCCTCCAGTCATCTGGTACCTCTCCTGTTGACCAGGACTGTTGAAAAATAATGGAGAGAGTCTTGGTGAGCTCCTTAAGTACTGTTGGGTGAATGCCATCTGGCCCCATAGACTTATGAGTGTCCAGGTGCAGAAGCAGGTCATAAACCACCTCTTCCTGGATAATGTGGGGGTTGCACTGTTCTCCATTCTTGTCTTCAAGCTCAGCAGCCTGAATGCCCTGGGAGCAGTTGGTCTGCCCATTAAAGACAGAGGCAAAGACAACATTAAGTAACTCAGCCTTTTCCTCATCTGTGGTTACAATGTTTCCCCCCTCATGCAGCACGGGATGGAGATTCTCTCTGGTTCTCTTTTTATTGTTGATGTATTTGTAGAAACTTTTCTTGTTGTCCTTTATGTCAGTGGCCAAGTTGAGTTCCAGCTGGGCTTTTAGCTTTCTAATTTTCTTTCTGTATAACCTGAAAAGATCTCTGTACTCCTCTTGAGTTACCTGGCCCTTCTTCCAGAGGTGGTAAACCCTCCTTTTCTTCCTAAGTCCCTTCAAAAGCTCCCTGTTTTTTTCAGTCAAAGTAATCTGTGCTATACAAAAGAAATAAAGCAAGATGTTTTACTACTTGACAGATAGATGCTTTTTCCCATTTTGGAAGTAGATTGGGGAGTTTTTTCTGTCAATATATTGTTATTAAAATTAGCTTCTTCCAAATGGCATTTGAAGTCAAATCCAACTGTTATTATGGTTCTAGCATAGTGATGTGAACAAATTAGCTGATAGATTAATTACGGTAAAAGTACGTTATAGCACTTTACACTTCTTGGGTAGCTACAGATGGCATTAAATGCTAAGTTACACTTTGTTTTTATATTCGATCAGAAGAAACAGAACATGTGTATTGAATTTCCTGTGTGTGTGACAAATTGATTACAGCTGAAAACATTTGCTAGACATCTAGCATAAAATGAGTACCAAGTTTAATCTTTAATCTTCCTTTTCTCTTGCTGTTGCCTGGACACAAACTTTCTCCAAAGACCATCAGCCTTCTAAAGCTGTTGCTTTCATGGGTAAATAAGTAATTTTGTCAGAGGGATCTGACTAGCAATTTAAGTTTAGTTAAAGTGCCTAGATTTACACATTCTTTCTTCGTTTTCCATGTTTTAACCTTATATCCCCTGTGAAAGGCTTTATTCTAAGCAGCATTGTACTCTGGAAACCAACACTCATTTTTTTAAATTCTGTGTTAGTATGAATAATTTAGGGTGGTGTGGGTTGGATGCAGGTTATGCAGGCCTTCTGCCTGAACTATAGAAAAGCATTCACTAGTTATCGGTCTGAAGAAGAATACAAGGAAACCTAAGTGTTATTTAATAGTGAGTAATTCATTTCTGTTTTTCTCTGGAAAGAGCGGTTGTTTCTTCCCAAGTCTTTCAGGAGCTCGTCAGATTTTAAAATGTTTCTTGTGGAAAGCCAATCAAAATATGGTGTTAAAATCTCCTCTTTAGTTGTTACTCTGTTCTGGCATGCAAATGACTGCTGGAGCATACAGTAAATGTCGCTAAGGTATTACTTCAGGACATGGTTAAGTAACTTTGCATAATGAGACCTACTTCTGATTGTCTTATTAGTTATGCAAAGCTGTAGCAATGCAAAACTGTGCCTCAAATAGAAATCTATTGTCACAGGTTACTTGATTACATGAGTATGGCTTCCGCTTGTATTATGTTTCATCTCTTTATGATGATAAATGCCACGGGCTTCTATTGGATATTATACCAACATTTCATGGAATTGCATCAGCTGTACATTTTAATTAATTTTTCAATACGTCAGTCATCACATTTGAAAAGGAATCCTACCATGCATGAAACTTTCCAGTCCAAAAAGCCCCTTGCATATTCTCTTTTTCTTTCAATGTTTTTATTGAGAGGGCCACTGCAATTTCATAATAAAACTTGAGAAAAGCTTGCTAGTCATCCTTTTGTTCTCAAGAGGCAGCAGTCTTCATGTTCAGTTTGCCTTGACATCATCTCATGAATGTCTGACCTCGTGTTATGTCTTGGTATGTCAAAAATTTCCACAAAAGTAGAAACTATCACACCTCTGAGATATGATTGCTAATGTGGAGGGAGTAGGAACTATTTCTGACTCATACTCTATCCATAGGAAAGCTGCGTAGTAGAGGCAAGATTGTTTAATTTGTGGCCTGATGTGTATTAGCTTCTGTGAGATAGGAAACTGAAGAAAAGCATACAGCCAAACATGCCATCCTCTCTTAATTCTGTAATGCTCTTCTTGTCAAGCTCCTAAACCAAAGAGTCCTGCCACCTTGTCAGGTCACAGAACCTTGCCTTTTATCAAGATCAGTTGCCATGGCCAAAAGAGATGAACGTTCTCTTTCTACTAAGAGTTAAAAAAAACCAAAGGAACTTCTGGTCATGCTAATGGAACAGTGCCAAGACTTAAAATATCTAACTGACCCACTAGAAAACTTTATCAAGAGGTTTAAAATTCTATACAGACCCACCCTTTCCTTTTCTCATAGGACTATGAAGTCGACAAGCATTATAAGTGCAGAAAATATTGAAGGATCAAGTTGACTGCTCTTTTTGAGAATTAAGACTTTTTTTTTATTATTTTAAATCTACTTTCCCAAATTCTCCAGGGGTATAAGATCAATTTATCATTTGTCATATCCAGATGGTAACTAAATGAACAGTTTCACCATTGGGCTTGCTATCCATAATATTCCTAGAGGAATATAAATGAATGCGTCATTTACAGTGGCCAGATGGCAATTCAGAAGACAGTTCCATGTTCTAGTCATTATGCAGCTTCTTATATATTGCATAAACCTCCTCTGGCTTATTTTGGCTCACCATATGATAAAAGAGCCTTAGAAGATTAGAAGTGTAAATTTTAGGGAGTTTGAAGCAGTGTTCAAGTATTGTGTTTCTTCCAGAATCAATACTGTTGTATCGGTAAATATTTGTCTGTGAAACTAGGAAGCTCTATCTAATGACAGAAGATCCGTTTAGCAGTAGATAAATTTGCAACAGAACACATTTCGGCAATTTAAATAAATGGAAAATGAACCTTTTTTCTCATAATTCTCTTAACATTGATTACCTGTAAAGCTGATAATGTGCTCAAGTATTGTAGTTACATAAAATCACCATGGTTCCTAGTTTTATCAAATTTGTATTGTTAATAATGATTACAGATATTTTTATAGGAAATAGATCAAAAGATCAGCACATGTGTCATATATTCTATTCACTTGGGAAGTCTCCAGGTCCTGATACCACAGGTGAATATTTGTGCTGCCTATTGTTTCAGTTAAAAAGAGATTGTTTTTTTTTATCCCTGGAAGTGTTCAAGGCCAAGTTGGATTTGACCCTGGGCAACCTGGTCTGGTAGATGGCGTCCCTGTCCATGGCAGGGGAGTTGGAACTAGATGCTCTTTAAGGTCCCTTCCAATTCCAACCATTCTATGCTTACATGATATTTTTTTATATGCTCTAAGAATGTTTTCTTTCCAGCTGTCTATAAAAGTGATGTGAAATTGTTGTGACATGTGAAATAGATTTAATTAAAAATCGTTATCAGCTGCATAATTTCACTTAAGTGTTTCAACTGAATGCAAAAAGGTGCATGAAGAATTAGCTAAGAGACTGCTGTTACTGGACTTTCTCATCTCAGAATTCTTAAGTGTACAGTGGTTTATTTTGACATGAAAATATTCAGCTGCTCTGTCTGAGAATGGCTAGTAATGCTTTTTCTATATTTTCTGCAATTAAAACATTATAATTCATTGTAATAATGGAATAGAGGGATACAAGTTATTTGGAGCTCAAAGCCATGATAAAGATGAACAGTGTGAGATTTTAAAAGTTACAGTTGAATGATAAATTTGAATATCTGGAGAACTACACAAAAATTCTGAAGCAATTTTACTTAAATCAAAGGGTGTTTACCATGATTTGCCTTTTTTCTGTGGATCAAGATCACAGTCCTGTATTAAGTACTTGAGGAAATCACCCTTCATTGTATGCATATTTAGAGAAGTCTAAAAGAGCAAAAAATTAAAACATAAATTATATATGTATTTATTTTGTGTCTATCTTTCAAAATGTAAGTCTCTTTACAAAAGTACCAAAGGTCACAAGTAGAATTTTTTAAGAATTTGTTTTAAATACAGATTTGATATAAATTTAATCACATCTAAATTCTGTCATTTTGCTTTTATAATATACCTTCCTCCTCTTTCTGACTATACTCCATTTCTTCCCACATAATTTCTAATTGTCAAAACTACAAGGCATATTCAAAGATGAGCCACTTGTGTAAAGCAAAATAAATCTCAAATAATTACTACCTTTTTTCTTCTCCCAACTACTTTCAAAACCTGTACTTTCTTTAAAACTATATTAAAATGTTTAAATTAAATGGGATTATGAAATCTCTGAAGATAAGTTAATGTCAGAAAAACAATGATTCAATCTATATCATTACGTATATACAATAACTAATATTTTATTTTTATAGTGAACTTATCCTATCGAGCATAGACATTGATGCAACTGGAGACTGGGAATGTCTAGTCAACAATTCTTATGGAAATAGCACTAAAAAAGTAGAAATTGTGGTACTTGAAACAGCTGCACCCTACTGCCCTGCAGAAAGAGTTATTAACAACAAGGGAGATTTCAGGTATGATTTTCTGGTTTTGGAGTGTTACATAATATTAATATAGATATAGACCATATTCATGCTTACATGATACTTCAGTGTCAGTTATGAGGATGCCACTTATTTTACTTACCATTTTAATGTCACCTCTAGGAAGGAAGAGCACTGTGTGATTTGTATGTGAAATGGCAGCTATTGCTTCAAGAGCAGCAGTGGTTTGTCAGAGTCAGAGAATCTGCCTTCTAAGTCCTCAGTGTGATATTATGGAAAACTTCAAAAGATGTAGGATGCTTACAGCTAAATGAGAGAAGGTTAAAAGTTGTTCTTGGTCTTTTCCAAATTATAGAGTGTGATAACACTGCATTAAAGCATTAGAAGATCAAATCTTCAGTACTTTCTAATCTGTTCCAGTTCTGCTGGTTTTGTTCAGCTGAGATTAGAGGTAACAAATAACACAAAACTGTTAGTAAAGTATTTCACTGAAGAGAATCAAAATAGCAAGTAAAACTAATTAGTAAAAGAAATAGATCATTTGAGGCGAGCTTAAGGGCAAACACAGTTCCACCAATTTATCACAAGGTTAGAAAACATATCCATCCTGCTACCTGCATCTCAGAGGCTACACAATTTTGTTGACTAAATGTAACTTTTGTTTTATTTTTACTTTTATCTATATATACTGGTAGAGGGGTTTTCCTTTCATTTTAATCCTTGTAACTTGAATAAAAAGTTAAGGGTTCTATGGAATCTGATACTGTTTTCAGTTAGCTCTGTGATACTTCAATAATATGCATAAAGCTCTTAAACAAATTAATTACCTGCTTGACAATAACACTGATGTGTGATGGCATTCCCTTTGAGAAATCAAGAAGGTAATTTTTTACCAAGTGAATTATAATATGAATTCAGCTTGAATAGTTAAGTGAGAGGAAGTGTAGACAAGAGAGGAAGCTACTCTTAAACACCAGAACTTTCTGAAAGCCTCTCTTCATTTTTAAGTTACTGTTAACACTTTTTTTCACAGGCCTTTTACTACTATTTCATGCCTTTGAATAATAATAAATAAATAAATAATAAATAGTCTGTTTTCTCTTTACTACAAAGCTATTTTATTACATGTTAACCTCAGTTCCAGTGAATATACCACATGTGCTGGTCATGTTTATATACCTATTTAATCCATATATATGGATTACAGATCACAAAAACTGTCATTGTATTTTATCATAGTGGATGTGCTTAAGTGTATTTTAATTAGATCCTTGAAAATAGATGTAATTCCTATCAGATAATGCATAGTGAACCTTTGAGATGGCATCTTCATGAAGTTGATGTTCTTGCTATAAAATGACATCCTTTTCTGCATAAATAAATATATAAAAAAATTCTACAGACTGCATAAACTAACACCAGGAACATTTTTGTCATTTTATATAAATCGAAAGAACAGGAGTGTGCATTTCCCTCCCTATTGATATTTTTTCTAAAAATCCATATAAATTTATTTTTTAAATGTATATCAAAAGGATGCTGAGTCCATAGGTTCTTTTGGCATTTGAGGGAATGAATTTAAATTATAGAGCATTTATCAGACTCAAACTCAGCATTAGGTTTATCCTCAGAGATGCAGCTAGCACACCAGTAATTTTTCTTACAAAGTTCTTTGTAGTTTTGGTGACATAGTAAGTGTGTAAGTAGAAAGAGTCCAACCACAAAAGCAAAGCTATAGAAAGAACGGTTCTTTTATTGGGTTAAAAATGGAGAAAAGCATCAACTTTTAGGGAAGTGTGGTTCTTTCCTAGGTGGTATTTATAATTGCACAACTGTAGTAAGAATTAGGCATTGCGAGTCAGAATGGACTGGCCTTATGTACTAAGAGTTTTTCTCTATGATGGCAATATTTTGCTCATGTTTTGTATTCCAGATCTCTGTATAATCATTCTGAAATGCAATTGGTAATGTTATGTCCGATCATTACAATTCATAAAGGCCAGATTCTGCTACCTGTGCTAAATTAGTCTGCTTTTCAGGTAGCTTGCTACTTAGTGTTCCCCAGTTGCATTAATGCAAATATTATACTAAAAATAATACTTAAGCCTAGAGGCAAAAGGAGAATATACTGCTGTATATACTTCAATTTTTTGTGAAGCTTCTTTGATGGTTCATTTTGCATCAACTGTTTTAACATCACAGAATTAATTATTCCAGTGACAGTTAGCTATGATACATAAAAGTATTTTTCTTCTTACCTTTCCTTTGCTTGGAATGGAATCTCATACAGCCTAAAACCTGTTAGTATATTATGTAACAATATCCAGATGGACCTGCATTGTATAACTAAGAGGGGCTAATATGTGCGTTGGAGCGAAGGTTGCAGGTCAGTATGTGGCTTCAGTGGCAGGTGGGATATTTTTATGATTGGATGGATTCAGTCATTACATCAGTGCAATTGAAGAACCATACACTTTCCAGACATGCTGACTTGCTAATGATATGCTGCTCACTCTCTTTGATTTCTCCCACTTTCTTTGATTCTGCTATGTCCATACTAGCCTGGAAATGACAATGGATTTGGTACCAAAAGAAATAGATCCCAGTTGTGCCATTCTAGAGAATGCAGCAAATATACAGAAAAAGAGTATTGTGTAGTAGACCCATGAGCTAAATAGAATAATTCTGACTGTTCTTGATTTATAGTTTGTTTTCAAAGACTGTTTTGGAATCACACTGCATAAGTCATATATACCTAAATAGTTAATTTTTGAGGGCTAACTCCTCCCTCCCCTGTGACATGTAATCTCTTTTGAAGTCTTGTTTAGTTGTTTCTGATACATTCAGGGATTTTTGCTTTTCAGGACTTCGTGGAAGAGAGGGTATAGCAGTGTTAGGTCAAAATGCAAAGCAAAGATTGTCTGGTACCTTTTGAGCATTTACTTTTTACAGCATTCAGTAATAGTTTTTTTGGTTTTGTGTTTTATGGACTTACAATTCTGCTTCGTGCAGTCTGCAAAGATCAGTGTAGGGAAAATGCCATCCATATGGGTTTTTTTCTTAACACTGAACACCTTCCTGGAAGTAATGCAGAATTAATGTGTGGCCAGCCAGACTTGAACCTGTGTGATTTTGACATTTTCCAAGGAAACAAAGTAATTAATTATAGAACCTCATGAGATAAAATTTAACATAGCCTTTTTCCTCTCATATATTCTGTATATTGTTGCCATGTTGTAAATTGCCTTTAAATAAGAAGTTTCATTTGTAATTTTGTATTTTCATGTTGTTCATAGATGGCCCAAAACTTTGGCTGGGATAACTGCTTACCATCCCTGTCTCCAGTATTCATTTAACTCCATTGCCTTTCACCATGGCACAGAAGAATCTAAGGCATGGCGTAAATGTAATCGAACTGGACGTTGGGATGAAGAAAACTATTCTCAGTGTCCTTATTCACAAGAAATAACTCAAGTTCTTCATGCTTTTAGTCAGGTAACATTATGAAATCCAAGACTTCCCTTCTCTAATACTGATTTTATTGAATAGCTCACAAGAAATGTCTGTTCAGCCACAAGTTTGGGATAGCTGGACTTTTCACAAAATGTTCTTCTTGAAAGATACTATATTTATTTGGTACTTGAGGTTGTAGTAGGAACAAGTGCACAGCATGTATTGCCTTCCCCCCTACCCCGGTGGGTGCCTGGGGTCTAGATGAACATTAAGAAATGTTGGCAGGGTCATCAGTGCTTCACTTCAGTTCCTTCTTTACTTTCTCTCATGCATGTTTACCTGGAAAGATGTTAATTTCTCTTGAAGTACTGTATGAGAGTTTTGTCAGCTGCATTGCCTTTTCTTGTTGCCATTTTCCACAATATATTTAAAAGAGATGCAGAAATGAAGCCTACTTTGGAATGCCTTTTTGATGTCTTCAAAAAAAAAAAAAAAGCAGTACTTAAATGGTTTCTTGTGGGTAGGTAAAAGAGACTGAGATAAAAATGTAAATGGATAGAATAACAGGGAACAGCATGGATGGATGGCACAGACCTGTAGCTGCCTTACTATCTTCTACAACTTGTAGTTTCCTTGATCATTTCTTCCCCATCAGTAGTGCTAGATAACATGACAGGAAGTTTGTTTTCAAATGTGTTCATAGTTAACTAATAATTAGGAAAGTCTCTAGAATCTAGTCCATTCTCCTGTAAGCAATGAGGCTAGGCCAGATTCCTCAGGGCTTTAATCACTCAGCTCTTTAAAACCTCTGAGGATGGTGTCTGCAAAACTTCTAGGTGGAAATATGCTCAAATGCCTGATTGTCCTCATGGCAGAAAAGATTTTCTTCATAATCTCTCTGAAGTTCTCTTCTTTCAACTCACTACCATTGTCCCTTTTTTTTTTTCCCACCATGCACCAGTGTGTAGTTGAACCCTTGCTGTTGTTACAATGATCTAAAATTATGTACAAGACAAGGTTAGCATTTTGATATAATGTTTTATGAAACCATAGTTACAGTCTAGAAAAAGCAGACATTGATATTCAGATTTGTTGACATATTGCTGTGGTGTCTTCAGATAACAGTAATGAAATCTAAGACCTAATGCTCAAGATCCAGTCATATGCCCCTGTAATTTATGTCCATGATACTACTGATGCATAGAAATCCATGTGATATTATAGAAAGCATTATACATATGGATGTGGTCTCCAGTTTTTAAAAGACAGCGAAGCTAGCTGATGTATTACATCTAACAATTCTGATGTATTTTCAGATGCACATCAATTTGACAACAGTGCTTGAATTTTCCCGCCAGCTGACAGCCTACACAAGAGGTGCTTCTCACTTTGCAGATAAAATGGATGTAATATATTTGGCTTACATAATGGAAAAGTTAATTGTCTTCGTGGACGAAGTTGAAGATGTAAGATACTTTCTGTATACTGAAAAAAAAGTATTCCTTAGAAGTCTTCACATATGGCCTTGGTCTTAATGTATGCAGACACACCACTTGAGTAGCTTCTAAAATTGTTTGCTGCTATTCTGATTGAAAATGTTCTGCATATGTTGTGATGTGTTTCTATATGCCTAAAAGGACAACCAAGCCAGCTCAGCTGACTGACAAAAGTGTGATGCTGCCTAGGAATAAAAATAGGTATTCTATAAGACATTTCTTGAATTTTCTTTTTCATTTTAATTTCTACCACATCTAACATGTTCGAATGAATTCAAGATGCCTCTCCCTCTGGCCACTGGAGTTACACATGCTTCTTTTGTTTTCTCCATTTCATGAGGAGATTTCCATTGAGTTTTGAAAACATGGATCACTTCACATGAAGAGAAGACACTGTGTGTTTAAGTGCAACTTCCCATAGAAACTTACAGCGTAATGTATGGCATTTTTACAGGGAAATCTAATCAGAGAGTTATGCAAACCCTGTGGGAAAAATAGGCTTTTCTAGAGAACAGCAATATTCATAGTTTTTACTGTTAATTTTCAGAATAACTGCTTGCATAAATATTTCATAACCTGTAGTTTTGTACACATGATAGCTATAGTTAAAACATTCGTTTTCTTTGGGTTTGGCAATGTTCTGGCTCTGGGGATTGTAACAGTTACCATTTTAGTGCCAATTTGAGAAAGCCTCCAACTTCAATTTCATCGTTACATGCCAGACCTAAAGCGTATTATTAAGTGCTCTCCAAGAGTCATGTTTCAAAGCTACAACTGCAGTTCAGCTCAAAATCCTGATAAGATTTTACTGCTTTCTGACAAAAGAAAAATTTACCATCCAAAAGAAACAGTTGGATTTACTATAAGGTCTCCTTATTTTCGTAGCAGCTAATGCATTATCCATCTCTAATCTTTTAACTGATTTCTTCCACCTTTCAAATAGTTTTCAGTTTCTGGTTTTGGGCATCAAAACATCTCCATTTCCACCACTTATCTTTAGTTCTCTTACTTTGTAATCCCTTATTGTTTTCATAATTTAGAACATTTCTCCTAATTTAAGTTTCCTTCTTCTATTTTGAACTTTACACCTTTTATTCTTTCTCTAGTTCACTAAGTAGGTTCCTCATTCATTGAGCTCTTTACTAACACCCATTTTTCATAAGGAACAAAAAAGAAGTTAAAGTGTCAGTAACTTCACACATGAGGCTATAGTCACATAATTATAAATAGGATTGAAATTTATCTAATACAAAGCAACATATGAACAAAGGAATATTAGTTTGGAACTGTCTAGCAGCTGAAAATACAGTTATATAAAATAATTAGAAATTAATGACAATACATAAACACAGGCTTTCTATGATTTATCAAAATAATGAAAAAAAAATTAGCTAAACTGGTACAGTTTCTGTTCACACTCAGCACAGGTTCATTCGTTTTTATACAAGTTAATGGTACTTTGTCCCATCTAATCGTTCATCTCAAACAAGAGAGCTTCAACAGCTTCACTGAAGACATACAGTATAACTTTTTTGCCAGGAATAAGTACATATATTAGCCCAAATTTTTGTAGTATTCAATGACATTCCTTTACTCTTTATTAATGCATTTCATTATAATATTAATTACTTCCTTTTTTTATTTCTGTCCTTTTGTATATTTATAGGCTGTTGTTCAGCCCTCAGTAAGTTAATGCTTAGCTGATTGGTGTATGCTTTATTAAATCATTCCGGTCTCTTAATGTGTTTTATTATTATTCATTGTATCAATGTCTGTTACATAGTCAAAAGCCATCTAGAATTACCCAGTAATTATATTATCAAAAACAGATTAAATACTTCAAGAGCAGTCACATAAAATTTCACTCATAGTCTCATTTGTGTCCCTTGCAGTGCATATAAAATTTATGTAATTTTTGTTGAAAATGCAGAACTAACTTTATAACCTCAGTCATTCCTTAAAACTTTTTCACAATTGCTGAATTTTTTTTTTTCTTCCCACTGAATTATCTGTGCATTTGCCTTGGTTTTTTTGTTTTCTTAGCTTGACTTTTTAGCCTCTTGAACTTCTCGTTAGCTGTATTTTCTCCCAGATATTCTTTTCTATATACCATTTTATTCAGATTCATTTGTGACAATGTTGTGTATTTTTGGCATATCTTTGCCTTAAAAAATAAGTAATGTTAATTTTGAAATCTCTCTCAAATTAAGTTTTAGAATTTAAAAAAGTAAAAATTTTCATTTGAATTAAAATAAATCTTTTAATTTGAATTTGAAATAATCACAAAAAATATTTACAGTGATGTTTGTTCTTTCTAAATATAATATACTAATAAAAACTTGAGGTGCCATGGTCAATTTTAATTAAAGAAAGAGGGTGATAATTCTGGGATTCTATTTATAAATCAATGAGAGACTCATTTTTTGTGGTGCATCCAGAAGATAACCCCTAAAATTGTTCATAAAAAGCTTTTTTCTTTAAGTCATTTTTTTTCTTTTTTTGGTCTTTATTTTTCAGTCCATTTAAAAGAATCAAAACTGTCTTTGAATTATGGTTACTAAGAGAAATAAGATGCCTACTTTCACATGCACTCTTGTGGACTTTTTTCCTATTTTTGGGTTTTCTAGACAATACCAATTTTGCGTCTGAGGTTTTTTTTCTCTTCCAGATTGGGGATGCTCTTATTGAAATTGCCAGCAATGTAATGTTGGTCGATGACCATGTGTTGTGGATGGCTCAAAAGGAAGACAGAGCCTGCACCAGGATTGTTCGATGCGTGGAACACATTGCAAGTCAAATACTGACCAGCAATATTCGAGTTATATCAAAGGTATTTCATAAAATTGCAAAGCTTTTTGTCAGAATTTACTTCAAAAATGTAATTTTTCTTTGTAATTTTTGCAACTGATTGGTATATAAAGAAGCAAGATTGTGTAAATCAGGCAGACAGCATAGCTGATTTACACAGATATACTTGGATTCTGGAATTAATTTTTCTTCTCCTGGATTCTATTTGGAAAACCGAAATACTTCTTTGAGTATCACTGATGATATTAAAAAGTGTTTTTTCTTGACTTTGATTTACTGTATTTATTCTTACAATAGGCTTTTCACAGCAGTGTCTTTCTTGTGTTCTTGCTAGTCACTCTGTTTCTATTGTTCCTGCTAATATAGTACGAGGATTTCTTTTGAAAGGTCCAAGTTGAGTGAATGAAATTATTAAGAGAAAAGACCACATTATCCCTTGTTGCTTGAAGATTTTAATATGTGTTTCAGAGAGGATTCTAGGCAGTAATTCCTTAAAGCATTTAGAAAATGATCTTGTCATAAAGATTACTAATTTGTGGTTAGTTTTAGATTTTAGAAGCAAGCTGTAGGAGTATGAAGTAATTGTTCTTATTTGCTAGTCTCTATCTACATTACATTTTCACTGGGATACTGAGAGTTTGTCATTTGAGCATGCAGGAGCTGTCATTTTGCCAGCTTCAACATCCATCTAAATAGCAGAACTGCATCTAAATCAGAAGCTTGAAACTTATACTTTTAGAATTTTAGATAAATATTTTAAAGCCTATTGCTTCTTGGGTTGGTTTACTTGCTTGCTTAATTTTAAACAACCTTTATTGTTTTCTCAGTTGTCCACTGATATTTACATGAACACACTATTTAAAAGTGAGTTCAGTGTTAGTTTCAATTACAGCAGTAAGATTTAGAAGTTAAAATGAGAAAAATAAGAAATTATATACTGAGCCAAATAGCATAATGGGCTTGGTTCCTTCACTTATATTTTTATAAAAGCAGTCTTTCACAAAAAGACAAAAATATATTGGACTGTTTTCTAATGGAGTTTTTTATTTAATTCCTATTCATATAAAATAATCAAATTTACTAAAAATATTTATTTATATTAAATACATAGTGACAATGTGCGTTTTGGAAGTATTTTGCAATGTGACAGCTTGGAGGGCTCTGTTGCTTTATACTTAAATTTCTTTTAAATGTCAAGTGCCAAAGGTCTTTTTTTTTCTTGCCAGTGCTTCAGGAAGCTCTTGACATTGCTGTAAACAGTAAATCTGTGTACTCAAATGTAGACCTGTATCACTAACCTTTTTGCCCAGGTTTATCTTTTTGCTTCTTACAGTTTTCTGGAGGAGAATTAGTTTACTGCTGACTGCAATTTGTAAATAAACAAAGCTGTGGAGTTTTTCTGGTGTCATTTCATACAATACCAAACACTTCTGTTCTTTTTGGGAGGCCAGCCAGCAAACTGCCTCACAGAAATTGCATCTGCTTTCTTTATTTTAAACAACAGCAAATAAAAACCCCAAAGCTTACATAGCTGCTAGTTTATAATTCCTGGAAAAAAAGGAACCTCTTTAAACTGTGTCAGCTATTTAAAGCTGTTTAAAACATATGCACAACTATTCTCTGCACATTGAAAAGCTACTTGGGAACCCATGACTATTACTTCTCCCTTATTTTTGGAAGAGAAAAATGTTTTTTTTCCTGTTATATGAGGTTGTGGAATGACTCATTTCAAGGTCAGAAAAACACTAGGACGGATACATTTGTTTACATTCTGTTAAGTTTCCCTTGCTGTCAAATGGCATATAAAACACACTGCAGGAAGAACAACCAGTAATAACTTTCAAATACCAGATCATTTCATACATATGATTTCATATCTATATATATAGTTATATAATTTGATATTTTTCATGTTTCATCATGGAACAGTAAACCAAAGATAATGTTATTCTGCTGTATGATATTTCAGAAGTCATATAGACAAAAGGTTCTTGTCAGGATGCCACCTGGGCTGGGACCTCCCCAGGCAGGGAGTGGGGCAGGCTGGGGACAGCCAGGGGAAGCCCCAGCCCAGGGCCACATCTTCAGTGGTGGTGCTGAGGCCAGGCAGCGAATCTGAATCTTCAGACCAGGGTGAGGGTCAGGCAAAGCGATGGTAACCAAGCCTGGTCGTGGCCTGGAGGTCATTAGGGCAGGCCATGGGGAGGAGGCTGGCCCCAGGTCAGTAGTAAGCATTTCATTCTTTAGCCTAGAAGACTGTCAGAATATTTTCGGCTAATTGCAATGTGGCTTTTTTTGTGTGCTCTTAAATCTTCACAGCCTTCAGTGCCACTCTTAGCTTACAGAGGTAACAATCCCTTTTGGTCCTTGTGCCGAGTTGTGCATTTACATGAAGTTTTGGAAATAGGCACCATATTATCATTTTTGCTTTCTTTACTGCTTAGAGACAAGACTAGCTTGTGGCTCATCATAATGTGTACCTGCCTGTGCCTTGTTTCCATGGATAATTTTGCTCTGAGTTCATCTGTATCCATTTTGTAGCTTATTGTGCAATCCTACATAGAATCATAGAATGGTTAGGGTTGGAAGGGACCTCTGGAGGTCATCTAGTCCAACCCCCCTGCAGTGGGCAGGGACATCCCCAACTAGATCAGGTTGCCCAGAGCCCTGTCAAGCCTCGCCTTGAATGCCTCCAGGGATGGGGCCTCAACCACCTCCCTGGGCAACCTGTTCCAGTGTTCCACCACCCTTGTGGTGAGAAACTTCTTCCTAATGTCCAATTTAAATCTCCTCCTCTCCAGTTTAAAACCATTACCCCTTGTCCTTTCACTCCAGGCCTTTGCAAACAGGCCCTCTCCAGCCTTCTTATAAGTTCCCTTTACATAACAGCACTGGTTTGCCTTGCATTTTACACTTCTGTTTCTATATGCTGAGAATGTCATGTTCACACTGGTTGAACATTGTCAGATCTTTACAGGTGTATTTTGGGAGTGGAAAACCACAAGTGTGTAAAAAAATTTAAATATTCAACATTTTAAAAATTGGGCTCATGTTGTGAAATCTCTTCATTCCTCATTACAGTGTTATTTAGCAAACCTCTTGTTCACCATCATCTCACAAATATGAAATAGGGAAACTAGTATTATGCCCATTCTACAGCAGTAAACATGAAGCTGTAAGTAATTAAATGGCTTTTCCCAAGATTAAAGAAAATCTGTTACCACGCAAGACTTTTAACTGTGGCATTTAGCTTGATTCCTGCGATATGGATAATAGTATTCTGCAGTCAGTACATTTTTTAACTGCTTGAAAGGATATCTACAGATGGTACAAACAATTATCCAGGTAAAGCTAGTTTCAGGTTTCAGACTTTTCAGTAAGTAGCCATGGGATTTTAAATAAAAAAAAATATTTGACTCTTAGTGATCCTTGGGATTTTTATTGAAGAGTATAAAAAAAAATCACTTTCAGGCAAGGACAGAAGAGCTGGAAATTTAATCTAAAATAGGGATGTTTTACAAATTTTGAAACAACTGAAAAGATTCTTTAGGCTTCTTCTACTTACTACTTTTGTCTAATTTCACCAAAAAGTAAAATAAGTTGCTCTATGAGACTCAGTACTTTCATTTTGANACATTAAAAAGTATAAAAAATACACTGAAAGCTTCTGGATTTTGTCTAATTTCACCAAAAAGTAAAATAAATTGCTCTATGAGACTCAGTACTTTCATTTTGAACATATGCAGAATCACCAGTGACTGAAGAAGGTGCATTCAAAAACCATTTCATAAGTTTAAAGGAGGAACAACATGTCATGCATTGTGTCTCAGGCTAAGATTTTATTTGTTCTGGTACCATGAATTTTACAGCTAGACTAACTTCTCCTGCTTTTATTTTTTGTACTAAATATTTTCTTTTGAAAATATGAAAATGTGATTTTCTTCAGTAATGTTTTCCTAAGCGACTTTAAGGTACTTTTGCATTGCTAGTTTGTATAACAGAAGCAAAGTACAGTAATATAAAATTGCCACATTTGTACATCTGTCCTTCTGATACATCTGCTAGTTTGTGGCTTAACTCAGGTGTCATTACATTGCAATTAATCTGCAAACTACACACGCCCACAGATCACTAAACAATCTGTGCCTGAAAGCAGAAACCATATAGTCCCATCAGTGTGGTGACAGTCTAAGCTGGTCAACTTGATTATAACACGAGTTATCTTATGCACAGGACTGTGCTGAAATGAATGCACCAGTTTAAGTATAGGGATGTATATCTCTGCACTGTACTACGATCTCCAACTAGATATGCGATCTCACTAAAGTCCAAAGATCTATAATGTGGTTTTGCATTGAACCGTATAGTCATGTTCAATATTCTAATGGAACAATAGCTGTAAAACTCCATCCACCAAATAGCTAAGAAACTTTCTGTTTCATTTCTGAGGTACAAAGCATATCCTTGTTCATTTTTCAAATTATTCCTACAACTGCTGTTGATAGTTAACTTTATATTGCTTTAAATCAGGGTCAGTTCCATTGAAGCTGATAATGACACAATTGCAAAAATCATGTAATAACAACTAATATACGCTGGTATATTCCTAAAGAAGATTCAAGCAAACCCCCTATGCTGTTGTAGAAACCTAGATCAGTTTTTTTAAAATATGTTTAGTTTTCCTTCTTACTCTATGAGTATGTATGAGAATGCGTCTGCATTCCTTTATGAGGTGTATACAGTAAATACACAATGCACATACAATAGTTCAGTTATGCTTAATGAGTTAGCAACGTGTCTGCTTCACAATGTCTTCACAGGTATCTCACAATATTGCTCTGGAGGCCTTTATGATCAAGCCATCTAGTTTCACAGGAATGACTTGCACTGCCTTCCAGAAAATATCTGCAAATTCTGACAAGTCATCGGTGCATGATTTAGGAAGTTGGGAAGCAAATCACCCTCCTGATCAACATTTGCATTTCAAGTGCAATACTGGCAATCTGAATGGCTCATTGGTGAATTCTTCTACCAGGGTAAGTCAGTACAATCCCCATTATAACTTATCTATTTCAGAGTGTTTTCAGTAGTACATTTAAGCAGAATACTGATTTGGAAAATAAGATGGTTAATAATTTCAACATGTAAGTGGCTTTAAACTGGTGTATTGGGTGTAGCATATTTTGTTGTGCTAATGAACATGCTATTAACATAATCAGGTGGAACGCATGAGTGCAGCATGTGAATAGAAATTAGTAGATGTCTTATTCTTTCTGTCTCTGGGTCCAGTTCTGCAAACTTTCTCTCTTTAAAATGATTTGGAAATATTTGTTTTAGTGAGATGCTCTGAGGGGTTTGTATATTGCAAAAATGTATTTTTTGGGGGGGAAATTACCTTTACTTCTGCTAAATAATATTATACTCTCTATCTTCTGAACTTTATACAGAGGGAGGCTGTTACGCTGGAGTTTTTGAGTAGTAACTGAAGAAACCCAATAACAAATAGACCTTTTAATAGAATGCACTATTATCAAATAATAAAATGGAACAATTAAATTTTGGTCTAGCAGGAAATAGAATTTTACATCTGACTGAGTGTGTAATTAAACTTAAGTACTGCAGGGTTAAATTTCTATTATCCTTCAGTTGAATCTCAATTTAATAGACTTATTTCTTGAAATACTTGCTATGACAAAATGGTAATTTTCTGGAGAAGATGACTAGTTTATTGAACTTTGAAAGTATTTTGATTAAAGTTGTTTTCTTTTTGGTGAGTTTTAATCTTCTGTCTGAACTGCACAGTCAGTGATGTGGTAGTTAGTGCTCTCAGGATCTGTAGAATTGTAATTAATAACAGATAGTGAGTTTATCATCATCTGCTAGCAAAATTATTTCTATATTTGCTCAATGGAGGCAAACAGTAAACCTACTTGATTTTTCTATGAATTTGTGATGGAGGTTACCCATGTTTAGTTGCTGTATTTTGAAGTCATACTCAGTTATTATGCCCGACTCTCTAGAACTTCATCTTAGATGCTGAGGTTATTCTTAGAATCTTCCTCTATTTAGCATGGGATTAATCATAAAGAAGAAAAAAATCTAATGAAAATCAGTAAGTACAAATGGTAATTACAAATTTAATTTACTCCTAATAAAAATGTGAGAAGTTGCCCTCTTCAAATGTATAATATTGTAAATCATCTGGCATCTATCTGTTGCTAACAAATCGTACTAATAAATTTTAAAAGTGAATACCGATGAAGCAATTTGTTGGCAGTTGACAAGGGAAGACTGAAAAATATGATCAAAAGATATCTTAATAATACAGACAAAGAATTTATAGTTTACCCAGAGTGATATTTCCTGGCAATGGTAAGAAATTGATACAAATTAGTCAGTAGTTGTATGTAATTTAACATGATTGAGATTTAACCTTACTGTATAGAAAGCCCCCCAAAATGGGAAAAATGGTAAAAATGTAAATAAGTTTAAAAACAGTTTAAAAATAATAAGCTTTGAAGTGTAAATTATTTAAAAGGCACTGAAAGAGATCCACCATTCAGACATATCCAGGAGGTAACTGTTAAACTACATCTATATCCACTTATGGTTCAAATATGTGGTAGGTCTTTTGTAGACTAACTTACAGTGTTTCCATATACCCCAAAGCAAAATATTACTGCAGATTGATACACATATTTTTATCTTTACATCTTATTCTGACTCTGTAGCCAGGAACCAATCTGAAAGGTTGAAAAGAATCATGTATTGCTACTGCAGATCAAAAGTTCCTTCTGGTAGGATTTAGACCCAGATGCCTTTTCTTAGATCTCATTTCTGCTCTTAATAGGGAGCTTTTTCTGACTGACTGGACTCTACTGGGTAGAAAAAAAAATGGCTCAGATGTATCTTAAGTTTTGGTATATTGCCTTGTATTTTGACACAGTAGTTGTTTTCATTTCTGTTTAAGCAGGCTTAAGGGCATCTTCACAGCCTTGGACTCTAGACTGAGCGTCTATCACTGGAATGCTCCCAAGGCACAGTAACTCTGTCCCATGACCTGGCTGTTGTCTAACGCTATCAGGATAGTGACACACCAACAAGGCTGCTGTAATATTTGAACTTGGATAATATGAGAACAGCTTATGAAATTTTAGTGCCTTTCAATAAGAAGCCAGTGTCTGGTTCCCCTTTCATATCAGACCTGCAGCATACCTGGAACTGATCTCTGTTTCAACCTCTCTAGTGTGCAAAGATAATCGGTTGTAGAGAAAACACTTCCTCTGGCTTACTAAAATTACTTCAACATAAAATGAATTTTTAAACCTCCTGTACTATTGTAATCAAATGTGTAATGTATAGGGGACTGTATATTCAGTATTCATACTTGAACTTTAAAGAAAATATTTTATTAACATAATTTACTGTTTTAGCTTCTTTGGAAGCACTTGTAAAGTAAAAAGTATTTTCCTTTCTAATTATTCTTCTGACATACAAATGAATTAGCAAGTTGTTTCAAAATTTCAGTAGTCTATGTTTTCACATGTAATACTTGATTTCTGAAATTTGAATTCCTCTAATTTTCTTCATGCATTCTGTTTAACTTTTCAATTCTATTTATTTCTTATATGCTCTGAGCCAGACTGACCTTTTGATTTGTCAGGTTGTATTACAGGTGATGTCTGTGTCATAAAATGTTGAAAGTTAAATTTATACTGTGCTTGATACTAGACATGCTAACCAAGAAAAAATATTCTAAAGTGCTTTGACAAAATCCTATCATTACTTGCTTATACCACTTTGAGACACTGGACGATTTTAGAAGTATTTTTGTCTCAGGTACTGAAAAATATACAATCAATATGCAAGAAGAGGTTTCTCCTTGCGTAAAATAAATTTTGAATGTCATACTATTAAAGTATAAAAATATATATAAAAAAGTATAAATATTAGTAAACTCATATGTAGAAGTTAATAGGAGTGCAGAAAAGTACTTAACATGAAGATTTCCACTAACAACTGACAAGGCATTTGGGGTAAGATAAAGCACAGAATTAAAACCCCAAACAGAAACTGTGAAAGGGAAAGTTTGAAGATAGAGAAAATAGGTCTTATAATGGAAGTGCCTTTCCTAAAATCCACTATATGTGAAACGTTCAGGATCTTTATAGATAATTATATCCATCTGGAAGCTGCTTAGTAGAGTGTGTAATAATTAACTTTCTCATTAATGCAAAAGCTAATTCTTATTTAAATAATAATTACAATTTACACTGGACGTGTCAAAGCCAGACTGTAAGACATGCAGTTAACCAGCTATAGTTTTAAAGATTGTTTCCTACAATACTTCTGCAAAACCAATTAGTTTTAACAAAGATTTGAGCAATAATTTGTCCTCTTTTGTGAAAGAAAAGCAACAAGCATGTTTAAAAAGTTCTAGCTCTTAAGGTCATATATTTTCATTAACAGGGACTTTTCTCTTGCGCTGGCAGTTTTGTAATGGTATATATTCTACTCATTTGTGAACCTGGATATGCTGCTCATGAGATCATTCTCTGCTCTGTTAAAATCATGTATTGTTGGAGAGTGTGGTAAGAGGGAGAGATTAGGTAGTGGAGGAGGAAGAGAGAGTTGTTTGTTTTTAAAAAAACAAGCAAACAAAAAAACCCCACTTTGTTACAAGGCTTGTGGTATTAGGAGAGTTGGCTGAGACTGTAATTACTCATTCTTGTTTGCCATTTTAGACAAGGTCATGTGTTGCACTTTGAAAATAGGATGGAAAATAGGATGTGAAATAGGAGAAAAGAAAAAAAAGAAAAAAGGGAAAAAAGAAAAAAAGGGTTGATAGCGTGAGTGGGGGAGTAGAGGTAACATCTCACGGAACCATATGCAGAGGTGTGCATGGTCTAAGGTACAAAATAACCCTCATCCCACTGCTCCTTTGTGCATGACTACTCTCCCAGTGGGCATCTCACAGAGATAACGCATAATGTTTTTTGAGTCCATCTCAATGAGAAAATGAGTTGCAACTAAATGGATGTTGATATGCTGATTCATGTCCGTACTGGGAACTCTTCCTGCGTTACAGATTTATGTATGGTTGGCAAAATATATATAAAATACATCAAGGACAGGTTGTAAATTAGTTCAGCTATTGTTGAACATAGTACCTACAGACTTGAAAAGTACAGATGTGATCATAGCATAACTTCCTCAATAAGTTACAAAAATTACATCTTTAAAATTCCATAGTTCTACATAAGGATTAATTCATTATTCTAAATTATTGTTATTATACTCCTAGACTGTCAGTGAAGGAACTTAAAGGTGTTAACTGAGTTTCCAAATCATCAGTGTAGTTAGTAACTGACTGGTTTTAATGCCAGATGAGTTTTTAATGAAGCACTTAAGCTCTGTTTTAGATAGGAAGGAATTCTAAGTAGATATTCATTGTATGACTATATACAGACAGTCATTCTAAGTGAGGTTAATTTGCATCACAATCCTTTTAGGGAATGAAATTCAGGTGCAGTTTTGCTCTGTTTCTAAGAAAACTTCATGATAAAATGCAGACAATTAGATTGCCTTAAGTTGAGAAAAACAAATGGTTTTAAATGACCCTTCATACAGGCTTTTGTACCGTTTTCTTCTATTGGTATCAGTGAGTGACTAGGAAGTAATTTAAAAAATACTAATTAGAAGTTACAATTCTACTTACGAGAGCTAGAAAAATTCTATACTTCAGTAAAAAAATAATAGTATTCTCCAACTGTTAGTGAAAAGTTTTTAATTTAGGGATATAAACAGAGCCACAAAGGGTCAGTGTGCAATCTAAACATACCTGCAAGCAAACTAGTTTAAATTTTAATTTAAACAAGGACTCAATGGCTGTAGTAAGAGAGATAGCAATGGTTACTTTTCTATACCTCTTAGATACTATATCTAAATATGAAGAAGAATATAAAAAAATTCTCAGTTTAGCCTTTTTCCTGTCCCTACTAATCATGGTATGGCTAGGCTTCACGAACGAAGATCCAGGAAGGGCTCCATCCATGCTCCTCATCAGCGCCTTTTCNACTAATCATAATGCCCATTTAATGGGCTAGATGATTTAAGAGAAAAAATACAGAGAAAAGGAAACAAATTAGTACTTCTCTTTTATATCCACCTTTGTATGCCTTATGGATTTCCTCTGCAACAGACTGTATTCAGAAGATTTTCAACACAGAAAGTTGGTTCCTTTAGAAAAAGAATGATCCGAAGTTTTGAGATATCTTAATGGATTAGTGCCGTACTTGTTTTTTATTTCTACACTAAATTACGTTCTGTTTGTTCTTAGATGTAGAAATAGCTCTCTTTCTTAGTGTGCCATGAATGGAAGGGACTGGAGCACAAGTCCTATGGGGAGAGGCTGAAGGAGCTGGGGTTGTTTAGCCTGGAGAAGAGGTGGCTCAGAGGAGACCTCATCGCTGCCTGTAACTACCTGAAGGGAAGTTCTAGCCAGGTGGGGGCTGGTCTCTTCTCTCAGGCACCCAGCAATAGGACAAGGGGGCACGGGCTCAAGCTCTGCCGGGGGAAATTTAGGTTGGAGATCAGAAAAATGTTCTTTACGGAGAGAGTAATCAGGCATTGGAATGGCCTGCCTGGAGAGGTGGTGGATTCACCATCCCTGGAGATTTTTAAACGAAGATTGGATGTGGCACTGAGTGCCATGATCTAGTAAATGGATTAGGGTTGACGGAGGGTTGGACTTGATGATCTCGGAGGTCTTTCCAGCCCGATCGATTCTGTGATTCTGTGATTCTGTAATGCAAATACCTGGGAACAGGAGTTATGATTGTTAAAAAACCCACATCTGCTAACATCCTCTCTGTGTACATGCAAATATATATTCATACACTGTCAAACTGCAGTCCTGGAGATTTTCTGCCATTAATGCTTGTACTAAATTTTTTTTTTCATATATCGTGCAGTACTATTTCAAAGAAAAAAAAAGGCCAATTGTTTTAGATCAAAACAGGCTGGAGGCTATGAATTATGGAAAGACAAGATAACACGGAATTGTATTCTTTTGCTAAATTTAGATTAAAGCCCCGAAAGTCTGATGAACCAGAACTGAAAAACACAATGGCTAATTCAATATGTACAGGTCATACAGTAGCTGTAACAGCTGTGTAGTGTATGCTTCACTGACCAGCGTATGCTGCTACTCTAAAAGAAAAAGAGTAAGCTTAGGACATGACACTTAAAAAAAATTTTTTAAAAAGATCACATTTCTGTGACATTATATTACAGAAAGTCTCCTGTATTTAATCAACTCACTTTGATCAGTTCTGTATAGTGTCTAACAGATTTGAAACTCTTACTAAATATAGTCTACCAACTGCCATGGAACATCAAATACACTATTTAAATGGTACTGACTATTTAAATGTGATACTCTTAGTTTTCACATAAAATAGGATTACATATGCATTATGAACTGTTTTATTAACAGCTCCTGTTCACCAGAACAGTGGTTTTCAGTCTCTGTGAGCTTTCAGTGTACTTGATTGATTTGGCATCTATATTTTAATCTTCTCTTTTCAGAAATTTCATGTCTGATTAAGTCTGTAGTAAGTAAATGTCTAACAGGAGTATATATCAGAATGTATGTAGTGTATTTGAAATAAAGTGTGTCTTTCCCTTAGTGTTTAGTTTAATTCTGTCAAATAACTAGTCAAATCAGATGGTGGAATCAAGCTTCAGCATTAAGTTTTCCTCCACAGTGCAATTGCTAGTGTTTCTTTAATGAAGGAACTTTCAGAGAGGATTAGGCTCACTGGATGCCTTTTGCCACTGTTGTTCTCAGCATTTTGTTTCTTGGGGATTCATTAAAGTGTGGAATATCACTCTAGACATAATTGAAAACCAGCAGTGAATGTTAAACTCTATTGATAGATGACTATCTGCAATAAATACTCAGAAAACATAGTGCTGTAGTTTTGGAGCCTGATCTGCCATTGTATAAGCTCGATGGAATCACTGCACTGATAAAGGCATCTGTATTTATTTTGGCTAATGATCTGTGAATTCCTGGAAATACATTGCCCAGTTTTTAATCACTTAGAAGGCAAACAAAGTGACCAGGGTACTCTCTTACATCTTCACTTTAAAAACTCTAAAGATAATAATTTTTTTCTTAGCATTGGGCTCAGGGATACTTTAATATGTCACACAAATTATCAGTGAAGGTAAGATAATTTACTAAGTATTGAGACACTTGTAAGCATGAGCTGGTAACCAGTTGCTTCTCCTAATTATCTACTCATCCTTGATAGACTGTTATTTATTTGTTCAAGCTTATGCTAATAGTAGTTGTTTATGTAGTAGACATGCCCTGCCAATCTTAGTTCTTCTAAAACTGTACTACAACTAGGAAGAATAAGATCTAGATGATGATGATTTTCTTACCAACATGCCTTCTGTTTTCACAACATGTATACAGTTGATATGAGCTACCATGTATTTGCTGATTTCACAGTATCTTTGACAGTGTACAATAGTAAAATTGGTTGGCCTTCTATTTCTGTCCAAACAATGGAAGTTCTTAATAGTTATTAGGATCTGAGAATAAGGTTCCTTTAAAATGAAATAGGTCTTCTGTACCTGGGCTATGGGTAGGAGAATGAAAAAATGAAATATACCTTCTGTAGGCAAAATGTGCAGATGTGTCATGTGAACTTGTTATATAACCTGAAGAGTCAGGAAGGAGATGTTTATTCAGCTCAGTGAACAAGTACTGGAATGAAGTTCACAACTTCAGGACACTAAATTAAACATCATCAGTGCAAGAAGGGAAAAGGCTACAGATTTCAGTTACAGCCATGAAGATGTCTTCACACAACTATGAAGAACTGAAAAGTGTAGGGAAACTTTTCTAGCACTGAACCTCTTTTTCTCATGTTAAGTCATTAACTTTGCTAGTACATTCTTTTGTGCTAGTGTGAAAGTATACCACACTGATATGCAAAGAAGAAATAAAGGTACCAACACCACTTAACTGTTGAAATGGCTTGAGAGACCACAAGCTGTGGGTTTCAATATATATATATATAAATGCATAAAATGTGAAATAATGCATAAAAATGCATTAAAAATAAGTTCCGAGTTGCTGAAGAGATTATTTTTAAAATAACGGTTTCTAGTAGCACTCCGTGCCATTTCTTCATTTCCCTTTGCAATCAGTTTAAGGATTTTGTCTACTGGCAGACACTGGGGAAAATTAGTCTTAAATGAATTTTCAAAGTGTTTAAATGAAACCCTAAGTAGGCACCGTTATCCAGAATCAAAGTAGTTTAATTTCAGTTCAGCTGAATTTAATTAATTTGGAAATTCAGCTAAATTGAATTAAGGCCACTTAGTTATGAAGGAAAGTGTCAACAGAAGTGTCTACACACAGTATATTAATTTACTTTAAGACTTTTAATAACTTTTTCTGACTTTTTCTCATCATCCGTTGCAGACATAGAATCATAGAATCATAGAATGGTTTGGGTTGGAAGGGACCTCTGGAGGTCATCTAGTCCAAACCCCCTGCAGTGGGCAGGGACATCCCCAACTAGATCAGGTTGCCCAGAGCCCTGCCAAGCCTCACCTTGAATGCCTCCAGGGATGGGGCATCAACCACCTCCCTGGGCAAC
>VWZO01012025.1:60827-122369 GCA_013396975.1 Bucco capensis
CTCATCTGTTGTTATTAGTTCTCCATTCTTGCTCTTCAGGGGTGGTATGTTTTCTTTGACCTTCCTTTTTTCATTGATGTACCTGTAGAATCCCTTCTTGCTATTCTTTGCATCCTTTGCTAAGTTGAGCTCTAGCTGTGCTTTAGCCTTCCTGACTTCATCTCTACACCATCAGGCAGCATCTGTATTCATCCTGAACACATATACACTATCCAGATTTTCTAAAAAATTTTCCTGTGGGGTGTTCCTAAATTCTTCTGCCATGTGGGACAGCTTTGTCTTTGTTTAATCAGTCTTGGAAACATACATATTTTTCCTCTCTTCATTTCACCTTGTAATTGCATTCCAGTTGGGTGTTTTCATCTGTTAAGCCAAGCAGAAGGACTGACTGACCTCTAATTATCCCAATAAGAAATAATGTAGATAATTTATCAGATGGCATCACTGTAGCTCTAAAAGATATGTTACAGCTGAAATGGACATATGCAAACATAATGTCCAGAAATTGCTAAGAAGGTTCCAGAGTCTAAACACATGCTCTGGGTGATTTTTTTGGCCATAACGTCTTTGAGATGTCTTTATCAACAGTTTCATATTGTTACGTAATAGTAGCTGTCTTAGCAATTATTTTATATTCCCTTGCACCCTAAAATTTAAAATTGATTTTAAATGAGAAAAAAAATAAAATAAAATTATAGAAGAACTCATTTAGGTTGGGTTTTTTTATGATCTGTAAAAGGTAATAAAATGAAAATACAGTTCAAATTTACTGGAGTGATGTCACATAATGAAGTTGTGCAGCCAACCCATTCAGAGCACAGCATAAGATTTAACTAAAATACATATTAATTCCTCAAATTTTATCTCTGTAAATAAGCATGTAAATATGCAGAGTAGAATGAAGGAAAAACTTATCAGTGAGGAACTTCAGGTACATAAAATTTTCATAAAGCTGCTGACAGCGTGTGTCAAGATATCTAGCTGCTTTTGTCATCCTATGTTTATATTTTCCTATAAGCTTGTAAGTACTTTTTCTGTAGTACAAGCATATTATAACCCTTAAGCAGCAAGATAAATGCTGGAACTGATTCAGTTAGACTATTGTATGTTGGAATAAATCCTGCTTCTTCCTGCCTAATCGCAGAAAGCTTTGCTGGCTCTGTGGCTATGTTTTGTAAAGAGGCATAAATCTCATACTGTTTGAAAGAAGTGTCTGCATTTTCAAGTTTGTCATATCCAACTGTATTCAGACAAACTTGTTGGAATTTGTTGTATTCCTACGGGATGCAAAATCTGTAGAATAGGAAGAGAGTTAGAGTAGTGAATTCATCAAAGCTGTAACTGTTATCCAATCCATGGCAAAGTACATGAGCATTACAGTAGTAAGTCTTGCTCCAGTGATTATTGCTATAGGATTGACAGGCTGTCTTTCCCGATTGGCCTCCTAGGGCATTAGATACACACAAATCCACAGTAAGGGAAGAATCTTGTATGAAGGAGACAATTTAAAGACCAGCTCCTCTATGAAATCCATGTGCTCTGCCATCAAGTCACAATGCCATCCTCTTTCTTTTTTAAATACTACTTATAATGCTTTGAAGTTATTGGACAAGTTTATTGGCCAAACACTTCCATGTTTTTCTGTGGCTTCAAAAAAGTCAGCAAAGGTTTCTCAGGTGACAGAATTCATTGCACTGCATTATACTTAGTATTGATGCTATTTTTTTTTCCCCCAATACCCAATAGAATGAAAACTTCACATTGTTAGGGACAAAATATTGCCATATTCCATTCCATGGGTAGCCCAATATAAGATGTTGACAAAGACAAGTATAACGTTGACAAAGTTATTAAAATGTTGGAAGTGTACCGGTCAGATATTACAAGGAATTACCTGTAACTTTGAGAAAAATACTTAAATTAGTTCTGACACAGCAATATTTGGCATTCTACTCAGCAATGTATGTATGGTTTCAAAAGTGTACATGCACTGGATAATACATGTTAAATAAATAACAGCGTAAGTTTTAATTGGTTTTGTCAAGTGCTTTGAAAACAGATCGATGCTGAGATTAAAAACTACTGCTGCTTGGAGGACACAAGGGAAATGTCTTGCTTCAAGAGGATGGGTCCATTTTTACCTCTGGTAAATATATGGTAAGCTTGCAGTAATGGAGATGCACCTTAATTTTTTGACAAGTAACACGCATCGTTTTAGAAAAGGGGAGGAGGATTTTATTAGCTGTCTAGGTTATCAGATTATACTATGTTAAAGAAACTAAGCATAGTTTAGCAAGGTTTCTTAAAATACAGTTTCAGCTTAAAATCTTGCTTCTAATGAACAGCAAGGATTCTCAGAATTTTCAGGGAAGTAGGGTGTCATTCTGATGGTACAATTTCCTTCTTTTGTGGAAACTCCATTTTTTTTCCTCTTTATCATGATCTTTCAACAGTTCAACCAAGATAACAATGTGTAGATAAGACTTTCAAATTTCACAGGTATAGAAAATTCTTTAGCTTGCATTGAAATATTTTCAGTAAACTTGGAAAAGCAGTCAAAATATTACACCTATGTTATTTACATTGTTAACCAATCAGCCCTCAATTCATCTGATAAATATCCACCTGTTTACTTATGCATTACTAGTGGTTTTGTTGTGAAAGCACTAATTATTTTCTTTCAAATTAAAGAAATTCAATGAATGATCATTAGACAGACTCCTTTGAGATCACCTAATAACAATTAGATAGATAATTAGAAAACAACTAGATGAGATAATTGGGAGGGAAAATAATACATTGTACATGTTGAAGGAAAAGTTCTTTTTATTGTTGAATTGATATACAATCTTTTTACTCGGTGAGGTTTTTATATTATTTAAATATGTACAATATAAACCATGTGAAAATAGCTCAGCAGCTGCTCCATTTACCTAAATTACAGTAGCTGCTACCACTGACATAAAAGATGCTGGATAAAACATTATTCATTATATTTTAGTGTTTTTTAATAACAGCATGCTTCAGTCCTAAATATACAAATCAATCAAAATAAATGTTATTGTAATGAAACAGGATAAAAGATGTGCACATTCACTGTGCATTTTCTGTGCATAATTTACTAGAAAATAGTCAATAACACAAACAGAAAAACAGAGTATGAGGCTTCACCTATTGTACAACTCTTGAAAAAAATGTCCAATCATTTTACAATCAGATCTTCTACAGTCTTATATTTAAAGACTAGAATAGCTTTTTTTGTTGTTATTTTGTAAACTAGGTTTTGTAAACTAGGTCTTTCTATAGGTTCTTTGATTTCTGATTATTTGCAACAATTCAATATAGTTGTAAATGATATTAATTAGCACTTGCATATTTTTCTGCTTTTCTTTGACAAAGGTTAATTCATATCAGGTAATAGTTTTCAGTTGTTAGATATTCATGCAAATGGGTTACAGAGAAATATTAAACTTTTTTTTTCCTGGTTTCTTTGATGTGTGTGGGAAAACAACTCATATTACCAACATTATAAACCACAAATCCTTTTATTGAAAGGACTGTGATTAAGGAAGGTGTGACCACTAGTGCCTGCTCTTGGTTTGTGCATTGCTGACGTTAGCATGAAGAGCAAGCAACAATGCTATGCTAATTATTTTCTGCTTTTCTTACCACTGCAGGTTGTAGAAAATAGAGGTCTATTGTCATTAATCTTTTTAAAAATAGTCTAAATTTTTCTTCTTTTTCTGAAATGTTCACTAGATCAAATTTAAATGGAGAGGCTGAAATAAAGAATTACCTATTTTTATGTGATGAGCAGCTAGAAATCTCATAGAGCAAAAATTTTTACTGCTGCTCTTTCTTCCATGTGTTTAGATTAGTTCTATGTCTTTCAAAAGCTTGAAGCAAATTGAATTTTTAATGCTTCATGGTTTGCCATAACATACATAGAAGTTGTGAGAAACGTACTGGGATAAAAGAAGAAGGAACCAGTAGTTACTTATCTGTTTTAATTGATCAAAATTCAAAGCTCTGTCTTAAAAGTCATTGAGAAAACAAAATAATTAGTCCCTTTTAACAAGAACTATTTGATGTGAAAGTCTCAAAGTACAACGAGTAATTTATAGATTTTGGGGACCATTTTTTCTAAATGCTTCAATGCATATGAAATGTTTTTCTCAGCATCTAATGGCAGCATGTGTTTACTTGTCAGGGAAGCAGGGGGAGAAAAAAAAAGAAAAAAAGAAATGTCATGTAGTCTCCCTCTAAGAATGACAGACTTGTAGACATTACTAGTGACAATGAGGGAGGTAGGGACTGGAAGTTGAATAAAGTTTTTGTCTACCTACAATTATACTTAATGGGGGAAAACAATGGAAAAAAAATTCATTTGTATAATGATTCAGATTTTTGTTATAGGATATACATAGATATGTATATGGATGTGTATGTGTGAGAAAGATTCTTGGTGAAAAGTCTCTTTCATGGATTTAAGTTTAATCTTACTAGTTTTGGACCCCATGGTGCCAATAACTGAACCCAAGTGTCCTCAGTAGTGCTTTTTTTTTAACAAAACCACAAAGAAAAACAAGCCAAAAACTGAAACAGAGAACAGTGAAGGGCTGCTCTACATCTAGATAAAATAACTGTATTCAGCCAACACAAAAACTCAAGAATAGAAGTTTATCCTAACTTGGATCTTCCCCGTTTTGTCTTTTGTTAATAGAATTTTAGTCTTGTTTGCAGGGCTTTGGGTTTTTGTTGTTGGTTTTATGGATACCCTTTAGTGGGGCCATTCTCTTCTTTTCATGTTTGAATTTCAGTATTATATATCCTACTCACTAACTGGTCAAATTCTTGCCAGTTTACAAATAAACAGTTGGGTGCCTTCATTTTAATGTTTAATGTCTTCCAGAATGGTGTAGATAATCTTTCTTGATGGTGAATCCATTTGGTCTCGTGTGCCACCCTTGTAACACTTCTCAGGCCATCCCTGGGGTGAGTCTTCCAATGCTTTAATTTTATTTTCTGACTTCTTAATCCTCTTACTGGTCACAAACCACACTATAGAAGAGTTTCCTCTAATAGGCAACTTTCCATACTTCTCTGCTGAAGTAGCAGGTCTTCTTACTCCTTGTCTATTACTTGATCTGTTCTTGCTGTTAGCTCAAAGTATTATGCAGGGACTGGTGAATCTTCTCCCAAACTCCCTCTTTCTCACCCTATATTCCACTAGCCAGAAGCCATCTTCGTTGCTTGTGATATTTTGAGAATTTTGAGTTGTTGGATAGTATTTTCAAAAACAAACAAACAATAAACCCTGCCCCATGTAACAGAAAGTAACCTGCTTTGTTGAACTGATGAAAACTAAATAGATATAGCAGAAATACCAAAGGAGGAGTCTGGACAAGATAATCACATATAGAGCAGAATTTATTATCCTTTTCCTGATGAATCCGATTGACAAATTAAAACACTAGCTATAATACTAGCTGACCTTTTTTCCACAGTTCTGTCAAAAAACATAATGAAAGTTTTTATACACAGACTGTTTTATTTGCCTCTTAATAAAGACAGAAGACTGTATTAGAGAGGATTTAGTTCAATCTTTATCTTTTAGAAGCAAATGTGAGTGGATATTCTTGTTGACTGACTTTTATTACTGAGAATGGTGTTATCATCAGAGTTTAGCAATGACCCTATATTTGCTAAAAAAGGCTGAGGTTTTTCAGTTTTGTTTTGGGGACTTTTTTGAATCACTGAAGCGTTATCCATCATTAGTGACCTGTCTTAGACATTTGAACTAAATTGCTCTTTTTTCTTTTTTTTTTTTCTAATCAGGAAAATGGAGTGCCATTTGTCCAGTCTCACATAGTTTTCTCAGATTACAATGACTTGAAAGACATTGTGCTTGCCTATGATTATCTTGCCAGAAGCTGAAAGAAATTCAAATTTTATGTTGTTACATTTCAACTGCAAAGATGTTTGTCATAACTGAAGTCTTAGCGAAATCATCTACATGTGGAAGGAACAACAGACCAGGCCCACAGACAAGCTCCTAGATAGTACTCACTTTCCAACACTTGTCAGTGAAACGCTTGAGGTTTGACCTAAGGAGAGCACCCTTAAGACTGAAATCATTATTCAGTTTCCATATTTGTTTAATCTTTGGATTTTTTTCTGACAAGAGTGACAGTAGAGCTGCCAGATCCAATTGTGGTAATGTCGTGTTTCTATTTGGACAAATGAGCAGTAATAATTAAGCAAAAGCATGTGATAGAAAACACGTAGGTAATTTTATGTGGACCACTGGACAGGCTAGGTGGTGAAGATATTTGACTACTGTTTTCAAAGCTAAAAGAAGCTGTCTCTTTTCCTAACTTCTGCTTCCCTGTTAAGAAGGGAATAGGTCAGAATACCTCCTTGCTCTCTGAAAGTTGCGCTTTTGTAGTGAGAACACAACCATGAAGTAAATCCTTCATGCAGGAATGTAAATAGGAGAGGGAAGATAAGATAATATAAATTCTCCTTACAAGGCTAAAGAGTTTAGGGTAATTAAAACTAATTCCTGTGCTTGTATTTCACTGTTGCAAATAAACTTAATGAAATAATATACTGCAATTAATTTAAACCATCAATGTTTAAATCTTCTAACTTGGAACCCTTGTCATTAATCACTTTGAGTTATTTATCAAGAAGTTAAAGTTACAAACCCAACCAAAGAGGGAGGAAATTTTCCTTCTCCTTTAAATATAATTCTTGATGCCTGTTCTTATGAAAATAACTTATTCAGGGATCTGAACTTGGGCATAGAAATACTTAATCTGAACCTTTTGGAATGTAAGTGTTGAAAAATCTCTTAGAAAACCATTTGCAAGAACACTTTTTTTTCCTCTCTAAAAAAGTGATCTTCTCAAGTTTTTAATCAGAAATCAGACCCTTCAAAACACTTCAGAATATCTTTAGTTTCTGACTGTTGACTCCTGTTTCCTAATTTATCTGTCTGTAGTGAATTCCCTAAAGGCTGAGACCATCTGGTCCTTCAGTTTATTTAACTGTTTCTCAGTTTTTCTGAGCCTGAATTAAAACTGTCAGGCTCAAGGTTTATAACCATAATGATTCCTCAGACATCATTAATTTTAATGCTTCCAGGATCTGCTCGATTTTTGCCCTTATTCTTATCTCCCACAGGAGTAAGAGCTGCCTTTCTTGTGGAATATGCTTTAAAAGTGGATTAAAATGAAATTAGTAAGTGGTAGGGGGTTGGGTGGGGGGAATCATTGAGTTGCAGGCCAAATCTTATCAGAGTTATTTTAAATTCTCATATATGAAATAGCTGTTTATGCATTTTCTTGCTTTCATTTAACCTTTCATTAAATATAGAAATAATTCCATTCTGCCAGTGGGCAAACATTCTCTAATGTAGGTGGTGATTATACATAGTAAGTGAACATGTAACAATACATTAATTATTAACACATTATATAAGGGTTAACTAGCTAGTCTTAAAACACCTCTGGGAGTCTAATAAATATTATTTATCCTTTTTTTTTTAATTGCGAAGATGAAGCCTGTTTGATATGATAAGGATTGATTAAAGTATTAAAGGGTTCAAGTGCTTTCCAGTTAAGACTAAATGAGAAATACTCAAGCAGAGAGGACATTACTCTTCCCTTCCCTCCTATGTCTCTGGCACTAAGGGCAAGATGAAGAGTTGTTTTGTTGGGGTTTTTTGTTTTGTTTGTTTGTTTTATTTTTTTTAAATTCCTGCTTCACAAATTTGAAAGGATGTATTATAGAATACAAGAGATGAAACAAACATATAATCAGCTAAAAGTCATTTATATTGCCATTGTAGTCCTTACAAATAACGCTGGTTTTTTCTGTGTGCAGACACTGATTCGTAGTTACTGATGTTATCTTTCACATCTCTTCTATAGGAGTTGAATATTTAGTATTTGTTCAGTTAAACTTGCACATTGTTTGCTTTACTGGAAGAATGCGTTGCCATTTGCTATGGCAGAGTGAAATCTTGAAAGTTTTTATGCATCTTTTATGATATATGTTGTATGTCAGTCTTGTTACTGATTTTAAAAAATATTTTAATAGTTCACTAAATACTTTGGGGTTGATTATCCCTCCATAAACCCAGAAGTTTAATATCAGTAGAGACATGAAATATATATATAATATATATATATATGTGTATATATTGATCATGACTATCATGGTTATTTTAAATGCCCAGAGCAAGAACTTACAGAGAATAATAAATAAATCACAGAAATACCTGGGGATCCATAGTGGTTTACTTGCATTCTTGTTTTAAGAGACACAAACCTTAAATATTATCCTTTTAGAAAGTGGGATTGTACCATACGATAAAGTACTTAAGAAAAAGGCTACCACATAACATGAACCTTGGGTCACATCATTTACTCCTCAAGTCTATATTTTCCTATTGGAAATTTCCATCACAGCTCCTCTGAGACACGTTTATTGTAACACGTTTATTCAGAGAATGATCAAGATTCCAAGTGAACAAGGGTCTACCAGACCTTAATAATATCCTTGGTAAGGGACTCTGTACTTTTTCACGTGATAGACTTGCAGTTGTTTTTGGTCCCATCTTGAGTGTCCCAAAATCTCTGAAGAAATATGTAATGCTTTTGTTAAAACTTAGAAGGTCATCTAAACTAGGACAAATATATTTCGTTTTTAAGAACTGATTTATCTGCTAAAGTATAAACTCAACTGTATTTCAAACTTAAATATTAATGATTTTGGGAGTGATTTGCCTGGAGGAGAGCAGCACAGTCATAATTTTAAATATTTTAATCTATATATAAAAGAGGAGAGTTTTAAGGAATATTCAATACTTGTTTTAAGATGATATCTCTCTCTCTCTGTCTCTTTTCCCTGAGAGGTGGTGTTAGGATTTTAGAAGCCCATATTTTGTACTAGTTGGTGCTACCATAATAGCCAGTCTCACTGCTTAGGAAATCGAGGCACTCTCATTCTTTAGTTAAAAGTTAGAGTTCTAAAGTTGGCCTGCTCATTTACAGGGTAGAAATGTACTCTCCCCAGCAGTGTCAGAGCTGGAGGTGACAGGGGTAGTCTTTGATGTGAGTCACTAGGTCAACAGGCACAGTCTGAAAATCACTTGGGGTCCTCTGTGGCCCCTGGTGCGATAACTGTGCCGACAGCAGAGGGAGCATTAAACTCATTGCCCATGGTAAAGCGTGGGGAGTAAAACCCATGTTCTTATAATCCTTGTAAGGGTTGGATGTGCTCACTAGCCTTCTGGCAGTCATCCTAGGAGAAGGACAACTCTAATTCCAAACCCGGGCAGATGGAGCTCGTTTAGGCCTCTAAAGCCTTCCATGTAAGAGAAGGACACTCTAATAAAACCTCCGTCCCAAGGACTTAAGCTTGCTAGGCCCTGGCAGATGAACCTTAGGACTAAAGGATGGGTCCAGCTCTGCACATGCTGGGTCTCACCTAAAAAAAAATCCTCTTTTTATCAGCGTGCTTGTAAAAGGCGCTGATGAGGAGTGTGGATGGAGCCCTCCCTGGATCTTCATTCGCGAAGCCTAGCCATACATACATACTAGGTCAAAGATAATTCTTGGCCTGTTATCTCTTCCTTTTGTTGATAAAAAACAGAGAGGACTAATAAATTAGAGCCACAAAACACAGTATCTTGGCTATTCCAAGTAAAACTCAGCTTTTGTTGTTCAGAATCATGCTTCCCTGCTACATAGCCTCATCATATTGGGTTTGTGGCTTAGCGTCACCAGGCTAATGGTGACATGTGTATGGCTGTGCATAAGATGCAAGAGAGAAGTTGCCTCTTGATTTTACAACACAGTGGCTGTTGTACTCTCTGTACAACAGACATCACAAAATGCTTTAAACATAAGTCTGGTTTGAGCTGTGTTTCACCACAGTTACAGAAAATGGTCAGGACAGGAACTCAAGTATTAAATGGAGCTCCCCTTTAAAATGCTGTGTTTGCGTGATGGGCAGATAATTGCTGCATTTCTGTTGCTGCATTTCTGTTACCGCCCAGAAAACTCTTCTGTTCTGAAGATTCTTCTCTTTAGTTCTAAGTGTCCAGGAGTATTCAATACAGTCAAATTCTGTAACTACTAGGAAAAAGATCTGGTACCACATCTTTTGGAAAAGAAAATTGGAGAAATCTCTGCAATGAGCACGAGATAGGTAGAACAGAAGCAATCTCTTACCATAAAGTGGAACAAACTGATGAAAATCGGAAGGACTGCCAAGTACTTCTAGTTGCATAATATAATAGTAGCCATGTTAATAATATTCCTGGTGTCTCTTCTGCCTTACGATGAGTCTACCCCAGCTATACAAATACAGCCATATTCATCAGAGCTCTTTTGTTGGCTTTCTTGTCACATGAACAGAAGAATTAATTAATCATTTCATCTTTAGTTAGACAAATCTGTTAGCATAGTAGGCCTCCTCTATTTCTTGCTGATAAGTATGGATCATCACTTTTGTAAGTAACATTCAGAATGGAAGACTATGTCTTAAAAGCTATTTATCCATTGTGTAAGACTTTCTTCTGTACATGAAAGAATATTATAGTTAAAGCTAGTTAAAAAAAAAGTTGTGACATATTTAATTAAACGTTTTATTTCCTCAAACTGGATCAGCTTGGCACATTTGTGCTTATATTTTTTATATTACTACATTTAATCTGAAAGCCTATGATATTCTTGAGGATACTGGGTAGTTTTTCCCTGTTTAGAACCAGTAACAATTTTTAAGAAATACATTCTTCAGACTGTATATTGCTTTCCACTATCATAACAATCACTTAATTCTATGTGAAGCCCTTTTGTATGACCTTCATATGTGCACCTGTTGTCTTTGTTGTGCTGTCTAAGCATAATTAATGGCACTCTTCTAGTAGCAAGAGTTGAATGCTTATTTGTCATAGAAGGCTTGATAGAAGGATTTTATTCTCCTTGTACTTTAACTTGAATGCTTCTCTAGCAGTACATTTATGTTTAGAAGATAAAAATACTATTTCATGTTAAGCATGAAACATAAGATAGCAGAGTCCTGCCTTCTCAATAGAAATTACTGAATTAGTAGTATTTAGCGTTAATACTATTGAATGTCATGAAAATATATGAAAATAAGGTCACTTGTCCTAATGATTTTAAATTAAAACTTTTTCTGTAAAGACACCAATAGAACATGTAGAATTTCGTATATAGGATTTTGTTTCATTTTAGATTTTGAAAATCACAGCTTTAACTCATATATGTTGTCAATGGTATTAATCAGTCTATACCTGTAGAAGTTCCATCTGTGGAGACTAAAACTGTGGTTGATACATGTATACTGAATATTACATTGAGGGTTATTCTGGGTTTGACTCCTAATTCAAGCTGTTCCTATTTCAATTTCAAAAGAGCTTTAACTGTAACTTGCAATACAGTATAGTCCAGCTTTGAAACTCTAGGCAGGCACATGTGTCAGAGATCAGTGTTGTGGTCCAGCTCACATCTAATATGCATTTCAAGCAGAGCTGAGTCTGCATGTGATTACCTCAGTTAGTTGGCTTAGCTGATTCCTGAGATTTGGGACAAAGTAGTAGTGCAGGATTTTTTCCCAATCCTTTCCAGAAAGGAAGAAAAAGTGTTCTCAGCTTTTCCAGACTCCAGTACCTATGCCCTTTCAGATGGTGTAACCAGAGACCAGGATGATGGAGGAGGACCGTATAACCACATGCATGGGCAAGGTTATGACCAACTACCCTTAAATGGTGTCATGGTTGGGATGTTCCTTTAGTTAGGAATTTTCCTTGCTTCTCTACCTTGGCTATTTACCCTTGGACAAAGCCTAGCTCTCAGGTTTACTAGTATTCTTCTGCTACTTCATACATTGTCAAATGATTATTCAGGTGCTAAAATCAAAACCTCAGTACAGTTTTAAATAAGGGATCTGAACATAGCTGTAAATTGACAGGAATGTGATTATCTACAGCTATTCAAAGACAGTGAAAATTAACACTGATTGCTAGAAGTGACTGGATAGATACTTCTCTGTTTACAGTTATTAACTAGATGGTGTCTGGAGGGTATTTCTCTGTTTTTCTCATTTAAAGGTGATAAATTATTTCTAGAATGTAAAATAAGCTTTGCCTTCTTCAATATTAGGATATATTTAGTGTGATGGCATTGAATGCCTTTGAAGGCTATTTTACCACAAGAGGAACACATTTGCCTTTGTCTATCAGAAGGCACCCAAATGCAAATCTGCAAATCTTAGGCTGTTTGTATGACAAAATGCATTATTCTAAAGAAGATTGACAGAGTTAACTTGATTCTCCCATGTTGAGCCTTATTAGGCACTCTATCTCAATATTACAGACCTAATTAGCTGGAATTGTAGTTACATCACCTTCAATGGTGGGGATAATTGATGTGAGCTGAAGCGAGTCTAATAGGCTTGACTTTCAGTCAGTTCTGTGAATAGTTAATAACTTAAATGCATTCTATATTTACCATCTTATTGAAGGTTCAAATTGATCAAGTCTCCAAAAGAGCTGCATAGGTCAGTGCTGAGGAGGTCAAGTGGAGACATACACACTTTAAATGTAGCTTAAGTTGAACTTTTTCCTGGCCTTTAAACACCTACATAAAAATACTACTGACAGGAACACATGTTCCGGTATCTAGGGAAGGAAATCCTAATCAAATCAGTAACAGTTTCTCAGTTTAAAAAAAAAGGGCAAAAAAGTAAAAGACAGTTTTGTGTTTAATGTCATAGTCTAAATATACCAACATTAATTATACTCACAAAATTAAATCTACCTGCTAGTTCCTTTGCAGATTTTGCATATGGTTTTTGTATCCACATTTCCTTTAGAAATGACTTAACAGATACAGTGTTTAGAACTACATCCTTCCCTGAATACAGTCTAGAGCACTGTCTGTAATGATTCCTATCACCTACAAGTATACCTGAGTGTCACAGTCATGATCTGGGCCTGTTTTTCTGCTCTGGGCAGTAGAGACAGTGAAACAGCCTGAAGTGAAATGAGCCTCAGCTCTTTCACAACAGAATATTCTCCTGTTCCCCTGAAAGTCTTGAGAAGTCACAACCTATGCATGTACTATGGAAGGAGGAAGGTCTTCTAAGTGGCCTGTGCTCATTTTTCATGCAGGAGGATACAGACAATGAATTTCAAAGGCCTCTGTGGTTAGATTGTATAAACTTCATCCTTAACCAGCTGATGCTGAATGAAGGATACATCAGTAAAGAACTAAGAACATAAAAACGGCCCAGACTAAAGATTAATCAATGTCATATACAGTCTTGGCAGTGGCTGAAAGGAAGTTCTTTGGGGAGGGTTTCAGAATAGGGCTAGCCTGAAGAGGAAGTGTCCCAACATTTCTGCAGCCTCCACAAGTTTGCAGCTCTGGGTTTTCTTGTGCAGTCTTGACTGGGAATATCTTACAGTGACCTGCTATTATTAGAGGCTTTTCTTTAGAGGAAAAGGTAGAATTGTGACTTAGGATAAACTGTGTTTTAAACCTCAGGTGAAGCATGAATTTGGTCTGTGACTGTCAGTCATACTGTTGTACTTTTTGTACTAATAACAGTGCAGCTAGGAAAGACAGAGTGCAGACAGTAAAAGTCAGATGCCTAATTTGTAGTGTTTGTGTTTGAATAAATGACAGCAGAGAAACTTTCTCTGAACAGAAAATGAGGGCATTTCTGAAAGTCTTACTGCTGCTAATGAAAATTATAGCACTTTCAGTATTGCACAGTGCATATTATAGACTCATAGAATCATAGAATGGCCAGGTTGGAAGGGACCTTAAAGATCATCTAGTTCTAACCCCCCTGCCATGGGCAGGGATGCCAACACTAGGCCAGGTTGCCCAGGGCTGCATCCAGCCTGGCCTTGAACACTGCCAGGGACGGGGCATCCACAACCTCTCTGGGCAACCTGTTCCAGTGCCTAACCACCCTACGGGTAAAGAACCTCCTCATAATCTCCAATCTAAATTTCCCCTCCTTCAGCTTATAACTATTCCCCCTTTTCCTATTGCAATCTGACCAGCTGAAAAGTTTCTCCCCTTCTATTTTATAATCCCCCTTTGAGTACTGGAAAACTGCTATAAGATCACCTCAAAGCCTTCTATTTTCCAGGCTGAGTAACCCCAACTGTCTCAGCCTGTCTTCATAGGGGAGGTTCTCCAGTCCTTTAATCATCTTTGTGGCCCTCCTCTGGACTCATTCCAACAGGTCCACATCTTTTTTATGCTGAGAACCCCAGAACTGGATGCAGCACTCCAGGTAGGGCCTCACCAAAATTCTGCCAAAATAGTATACTTAAGATCTGGTATTCAGCATCTTGTGTGATCTGATGCACTTGGCTGAAAGGCCTGATGATACATTGCCCTGCCTGTTAATGGTCATGACAGAACTATGTCAAAGGAGCTCTATCTAATACGTACTTGCTTTTTCTTATTTTAGGACCTAAAGAAAGCTTATAGTGTTCCTGTGTTGATAAATGAATTTAATAATTAATATCACCAAATATTTATTGTAGGGGAAAGTTATTTGTTGGCAGATAAGATGAGGTCTTATTCTTTTGGATAATTTAACTGTCCGATTTTATCTGGGTAGCATGTTAGAAATACATTAAGATTGCACTACAGCTCTCAGTAGATCATGAAGTGGGTAATATAGAATATAATACACTTTCATTACTACTTGTTATTGTGGGAAATTAATTTTAATGCTATGTAGAAGCATCATGTATACAACCCTATGCGATCCTTCAGGTTCAAGTACCAGTGATTTTCTGATTCCTGGGACATTAGTATAGTTTCACTGGTGGTGTAAACCAGCTTTGAAACTTTATTTCCATTGGTTGGTATACATCTATGAATGTCTTTCTCAGAACTTTTTTAATAGACCTCTTAGAATTAGGCCACAGATTTTTGAAGAGCCATAGTCCACATGTTGAAATCCGTTGACTAATTAGGATTGACATAATTCATCAGCTAGGCAAGCAATGAAACTTAGGTTATTGGCTTTTTGCCTATGAAGAAGTCTCAGAGAGGGAAAAGGCAAAATTAACTCTCTTTGTATTTTGTTTCTTTTGAGCTAGCAGCTCCAATAATCTTTTTAAACACATCAGCTTTTATAAGCTTTTCATACTTTTAGTTGGGGTGCTTTTAGTTATCTAGCTTGTCTTTTATAAATCTAACATGTTTTGTATCCGTTTTCTTCATATCGTAAAACACAATCACTTTTCTATAAAAATGGACCAAATTCTTCTTTATATCTTTTAACAATTTCATTTTACAAGCAACTACAAAATACTACATTTCACTCTGTGAGGCCATAAGTTATATATATGGAGTTACTATACCCTGACAATGGTCTTCACTATCCAGAGAGAGTAAATGTCCAAGTAAATAATCTATAAAACTCTTAACCAGAGATTGTTACTAAAAATTGTTCTTCATTTGCAATAGATCCTTAGTCTTCTCTGATTATCATCTTTTGAATTGTGTAAATTATGTTCAAAAGAAAAAAAAAGAAAAAAACCTCAAAAATACAAACAAAACAAAAAAACCACACACCAAATCCATAAATGCTTAGTTCTATGTCATTCATTATTTAATGAATAAGTACTTCAGCTATTTGAGAGAAATGTGGATTTTGATATTAGAAGCTTGTAATTATTCATAAAGTTGTCTTCCACTCTGTAGTAATGACATATCCTAAACCTTAAGTCTCCCACACAGAGAAGACTGCTAACGAAAGACATCCATTAGTTGTAAAAATTAGTCCCCTGATAATATTGGTGTTTATATAATTTGCTTGAGAAAATGACACAATCGTTTCTCAGGAGAAGAAAAAAATAAAAACACTACTGTGACCTCCGTGTTAATTTTCTGTTCAGACAGGTATTTTCTTTATTGTATTTTATTGACAGGCAAATTTTCATTCTGTCTGTCCCTTTCTAAAGAGAAATATCAAAGAATTAATGACTTTAATAGATTACTGAGTTACGTTCCAAGTGATCACAACACTGTATCTTAATGGTATATTTTACTTCCACAGAACTTATTAAAAATTTCTTCTTTTTAAGAACAGATGCAAAACAGGCTTCAATGTTGCTGTAGAATAAATACAAAGATTACCTTAAAGTCTTATGCAGTAAGTAGAAATACAGTATTTAGAAACATCTAATAACATTTCAGGAGAACTTCCCATGTTTTCTCATAGCATGAGCCAACAAGCCACTTTTTAATGAACTGAGTGGGGAGAGTGTTTCTAACTTTTCTCACTTGGTGTGAAATCACTTTCTTCCATCTGAGGCTATTAAATTGGTCAGAAGGGTTTTTGTCTGCTTGGCCTGGGAGAGAGGGAACAGTGATACACAACAAAGAGAAACATTTCTGAGTATTAGCCAAAAAAAAAAAAAGAAGTTTTTTTCTTGTCCTGAATATACCCTTCTTCAGAAAGTTTTGTTGGAAAGGTTGAAAAAGTTCAGATTCCCCCAGAAAAACATTACTGTGTGAATGGAACAAAAATGTTGCATGGTCTTTCCTGCAGAATTAAACATTGCTTCTGGCACTAATAAGGTTATGCCACCATTGTCATGTTGAGATTTTTTCTTCTGTGTTGCTGAATCCACTTCTACTTTTCTATTCCAAGAACTCTCATCCGGAGAGAATATCATTTGGCCCACTGCATTTTCATTTTGTTGCCCTGCAATGGAAAATACCCAGGCTTCATTCTTTATGTGAGCCTCAGAATATTTCCAGGGTCTTTTAGGGCAAGCACAGGGAGGAGAGAAGGTTGATGAACTCTGAGAAATTTCAGCATGTTTATAATTTGTTTTAATATATTTAATCTTTTCTAAGGCAGTTGCTTTGAAAGCTTTTTGACATCTGCTGGTACTGCTGATGAATTTCCAGCTATAAGGTTCATGTGGTAAGGTGGGAACATCACTTGAGTTGAGGATTTGTTAAAATGTACCCTAACTGCCAAATCCTGTTGATTTTGCAGTGTCTTCTTGATTATCACTTGCTTGCATGTTATCACTAGTTAAGTAAGTTATTTCTGTATTCCATTGCCTTTTTCAGTAACATGTGAATTGCCATCTCTCTAGTGGAACACAGACTTATTAACTGACATAGAGTGACTATGTTTTAGCAATATCTATGTCTTCTGTTGCATTGTTCACAGGTATCAGTACCTTCAGAAGAATTTTGTGCTTCTTCTCCATATAAATTATTAAATATATACACAAAAAAATGCACAGTTTGCATTTTAGCGCATAAATAGACATTGAATAAAATTAGTACCAAAGCTAAATATCAGATCACAATATAATCCCAAACCAGTAAAGCATAGAGATGCCTTGGGACAACTCCAAATGCTTAGAAGGTGACTGCAATTTGAAATGGTATTGAACAAAGTAACAATTTGTACAGCTTAAGAACTCAAAATGTAGGTAGTGCACAGCTAATATTACAAAGATATTTCCAAGTATAGACAAAGATCTTTTTTTAAAGTGTAGCATGTTAAACAATGCTGCTTCCTTGAATAAAAAAACCCTATCCTCTAAAAAGGTAGTATTTTAGCTTTTGATATATAGTTTGCAATAAAAGAATTGCAAAGCTTCTAAAATAAAAGGTATTTACCTACTATGCAGAAATGGCTGATTGGGGTGTTATTATGTAATAATAATGTTTTTTTCCCTGTTACTTGAGTAATGCGTACTCAGAATGAGAGGCCTAGACTAATTTGTGTTAAGTACCCACTTACAAGATGGACCTGTAAGATTATAAAATGTAACCAGGAAGTATGGAAAGTTGATATGAATAAAGGCTCTGCATTAGAATTGTCTGTATATAAAGCAAAGCAGTAACTAAGTGGTACAAACCATTTTCCCATGTGCAGTCAATACAACACAATATGGAAACACTCATAAAACGTGATGTTCTTATTAGAACTGATGTACTAAAATATTGAAACACAGCCTGTAATAAGTATTGTCATTGCTTTTGATAGTGCAATTTTTTCTGATCCAGTGAAGACCTAAGCACAGGCTGGCACACATTTTTTGATAGGATGAGGTCTTCATGGCCAGAATGCAGATATTTTCACTGCTAAGAACTGTAAAGAAAAGAGCTTGTCATGGTATTTGGCACAGTGCTTACTCATGTAGTAAAGGATAAGAATGATAAGACTAATTGTGCTTAAAGTTGGAGTTTATTTTGGTTTTCATCATTTGGTTAACTTTTTATAATTAAGTTAAACACTTTTCATGAGTTTCAGGCTCCTAACTGGGAGTCTTTCTGACATCTGTGGCACTACATCCTTCTTTTAAGAAGTCCTCTCTTCCCAAAAGCTGGCTAATCAGTTCATTCTCTATCTCTGGCATGTTGACCTGTCCATTGACCATTGCATTTGTTGGCTTTGAAAGTACAAAGCTCTTCTAGTAAAGTTACTTTATATAATGAAGAAAATAAGGTAAGATAAAACTGCTTAACTACAAAGAAAGAAAAAGAAAATGGCAAGTGACCTCAGAGCTATCACCTCAACATAGTTCCTTGGTTTTGGCAACTTCAAATATATGTAGACTATCCTGACAAATCTATTTATTTTTATAGCAGCTATTGATGATCACAGCCTCACGTAGCTAGTAATGAACTTATTTCTTCTAATAGTTGAAAAGGTTTTCTTGATGTCAGAACTGTATCTTTTTTTTTCTGAAAATAAGCCAGCTTTCCCTTCATATCATAAAAATGATTGATCACATGCACTATAAAACACACTTTATTTTCATATTGCTTTTCAGCCTTCTCTTTTTTAAGATTTAACAAATCAAATCACATCAAGAGTAATTTTATCTGATCGTTTGTTTTCTGCAAGTGGGATCCCTCACAATGGACTCTAGCTGAGGCCTCAAAAACTTGAAACAAGATGAAGTAGCAACATTTTGTGTCTTTGCATGACACCTCAGTTGTGGTTTGTATAATGTTTCAGAACATACCCATTTTTTGAGTATCAGAGTTAAATGACCTACAATTTTCCATTTCTGTTGAATTAACCAATTATATCACCTTTGTGTTTATGGATGTTTTCTTTTAAAATGAAATAGTTTACATTTGTTTTCATTAAATTTCTAACTTTTTGTTCCAGAATTTATCAAGGTAATTTTATACATTCTTAGAACAATCGATTTTTAAATTACTTAGAATGTTGGTGTCTTCTATGCTATATCTAAATCTTTCATGACAATGTATAATGGTAGCTGACCCAAAAAGGCCATTTGGAATTCAAGCAGAAACGTTCTCTGATGTAATCTTGTGTCAAACCTGTTCTTTGCATTCCTTATTTCCAGCCCATGTGTGCTCATCTTTTAGCACTTTAAGCTAAACTATATTTCCTATATTTACTTAGGCTAGAATATAGTGCAAATATTTTTTCTTCTATACTAACTTTTTCCACTACACTAATTATTCTGGGGGGAAAAAAAAAAAGTGGTTTGTATAATGTGATTTGGTCTTGATAAATCTGTGTTGTCTGTTATCTTATTATCCCTGGGTGCTTGGAAATTGATTTTTGAATAATTTCCTTTAGTAAACTTTCGGATATCCCAATTTAATCAACTAGCCTGAGAATCCAAAGATGCCTATAAAAAGGATGGAGAAAGTGTAAATACTGGGTTTGCTGCCTTAATTCTGAAGCCTCCCCTTCTTCCATACGTTATGAGGCCTAACAGCTGAAGTTTTGTTCCAGTTTGTGGCACCTCTCATAAGCTGCTACGTCTTGCTGAACTGTAAATTTAAATAGTGTTTTACTGTTTCCCTTTCCTCTTTATCTTGTTTGCTGTGCTGTCACTTTTATTAAAGTTATGCCAGTGCTTGGTCACAATTAGTTGCTTTCTAAAGACGAAAAACTGTTTTAGCTTTCTCTGTTATGAATGATTTGATCTTCTACTGTTAATTAATGGTCCTTTTATGTTTCCTCTACTTGCAATTTCTAATAATATTTTCTTAGTTTGTTTAACGCATCTTCCTTGTTGTTATGTAGCATCTTAATCCAGCACTTTCCCTGAGAAATTGATGATATTCCTTTACAGGTGATATTGTTTACACTCTTGGTACTATTCTTTCTTGACTGTCAATCATTCAAGAGATCTTTTTTCAGACTCTTGAGTCTCGTCATGCACTTTTTTATCTTCTTTTGGGGGATAAGTTGTTTTTCTGCCTCCAGAACAGGTCCTTTTTAGAACTTCCCATTCTCCTGAACCCTTTTTGGTTTTGGTTTTGTTTAAAAAAACTTTGACTGGTTTCCCCTAGAGACCCTGTCTTCTGTTTTCTCAGTTTGTTTAAGTCTGATTCAGGAATGTCATTGTTCTTAATGTGCTGTAGCAATTCCTTCCTTTCCTAGTATTTGAGAATTCTGTTTGTTTTATAGTAACTTTAACTCAAACTGCCTAGCCTCTTACACTTTTGACAAACTTCTCTATATAAACAGGAATTGAAACAGTACCAGTACCTACCTACTTGTTCAGCTCTCTAAGGCTACTTCCAGCAAATACTAAGAACTTGTTAGACAATTTGTGTCTTCTAGCATTACTTACCTAGCAAAATTATTGTAGTCGATTTGCCATTGTCACCACTTCCTATGCTCTGATTGTTTCTGTTAATTGCATTGGAAGAGTCATTCACCCTCTGACTGGATTTTATTTATCACTGATCCTTACCATTAGATTGGTCCGATCTTCCCTTTTATCCTTATCCAAAGGTCTCAATTAGGTCTTCAACTCACATGTTCTTGAATAGCAGAGAAAATATATTAATTATAGCTGTATGGTGTATCTCTGCCTCCATTTTTTCCTTGTGTGTCCTTTCTTAAGGAGTGCTTTATTTATAGCTCAAGGAGACACTGTATCACAATAATATATCAATAGAAAAACTATCTGAACTCATAAACTGAAATCTAGTGACTGTAGTAAACTGTGCTAAATGACTGGGAAGTATGTCATGATCAATATCTTGAGTACAGCATCTGTGACAGGAGGAAAAAAAAGAGAAAAGAAGCCCAAATGAGAGAACATCATTAGTCTTCTAAGGGTATGTCCAGTACTTAGAAAAGGGATCCTAACAAGTCAAGTGTGGGACATTAGGTTGTTGGAGGCTGCTATAATGAACAATTTAANTGAAAACTGGAAACGTACCAAGACACTGCTTGGGAATTGTAAGATCAGCTAGAATGATCCTAACAAGTCAAGTGTGGGACATTAAGTTGTTGGAGGCTGCTATAATGAACAATTTAAAAATAGAATTGAAATCTGAAAGAGAATTGCTTCATTGGCAGAAACTTTGCATAGGATTGAGTATGAAATGCATGTGCAAATCAGCAATAAGTAATTGGCTACGTATTCCATTTATTGAGCAGATTAGAGGGCACATTTCAAATACATGCCGAGAATATAATAAAAAAGTATGTATACTTCAAATATTAAGTTTGTTTGTACAGAAGAATAAAGAGAAAATAAAGATGATATGGACTAAATATACTGCTTAGAAGGCAAATTTCCATTGTTCTGTGCCATGCATTTGGCAGTAAGTATGGAATGTTTTGCAAAGGAGAAAGCAATCAAAAGCATACCAGGAATTCTGCATTCCTAGTTCACATTGGGAAAATCTCTGTGTTTCCCTACCCTGTAACAGTGAGGAGGAGTTAATGAGTTCAAGGGGAGGACAATGACCATTAAGTCTGTGATTACATGAATCTACTGTCCAAGATGCCTGTTTAGGGCAATGTAGAACAACTGCAGCTGCTGCTGCCTATGGACTGCAGTAATGACTGCAGAACAGCTGCTCTAGTGCTATGAATCCTAGGGGAGGAATTTGCTCTCTCCTTTTACTCTGCAATATGTAGAACTAATTTACTTGGATTGCAAGGCTATCTAGAGTTTGCTTCTAAATACTTATTGGAAAGTGAAATTTCTCTGATGAACAGAAAATTAACTCAAAATTTGTACATGGCCATGTCCATATCTTATACATTCATTGCAGCCATCCAATATTATTTATTTGTTTATACAAATTGTTTGTTTCGCAAATACTCTTTGAAGTGTAAACATCCATTTTCTAAGGTCATAAAGGGATTCTCTTACAGTTTATATGTGTTTTTATTTAATCTCAGTGAAACCAATATGTATATTTTTACTATGCTGAAGAGACTGACTTTTTATTGCCTTCATTATATTTTTCTGAAGTGCTTCCTAAGAATTACAGGTCTCTTGAATAATAAAAGTTTGGGGGCTTGTTAAATAAGAGGTATACTACTTCATAATGTCACTCAGTGAAAATCTCACTGCACAAAATGTATTATTTAAGAATAATAACATGTGTGCTGCAACACATAAGAAATATGTAGTACACATCATCAGGTGAGAAGCCATCTAGATTTTTGGGTTTGTGTCATAGGGATTTTTTTTGTAGTAATTATAAAGCACACATTTTGATTTTATAGGGGACTTAAGTATCCTTACTGCTACCATTCTCAGCTTCCTTGGTTATTTATCTAAAGGGTTTTATTAAAAATATTTTTCAATACTAAGGGATTTTATGTTGTTCCTTTGCATTAGAGGCTATCCTGCATTTTTATTACAAATCCATACCACCTAGTGACTTCAGTAGTACTGTTCATAGTTATTTATGTACTCAATCAAAACATAGACTTCCAGACTAGAGTTAGCTATTGTTTAATTTTTTCTTTTTTTTAAGTATTTTGGGGAAAAAATTTGTCTAATATAGATAATTATGAAAAAATATGTTAGCATTCACCAAATAGCTGTATATTCAAAATACCTATTTAAAAAATCCATGGTTTATTTACACTGCATTTATTAGGCATTCTTTTAATTGTATAACTGTCATTGAATAATTTTTTAACATTCTTATTTAAGCAACACTGTAACAAATAGCACTGAAGAATGGGTAGATACTGATGAACAGAAAAGAGATATGAGGGGATATGTTCCAAATTTCTGAAACTGAGTGAAAATCTGTATAGAGTATATTCATAATAATCCGTTTCTCTCAAGATCCAAGGGCATATTTGATCGTTGTCGTGGCTAGGCTTTGCGAACGAAGATCCAGGGAGGGCTCCACCCACACTCCTCATCAGCACCTTTTCCAAGCACGCTGATAAAAAGAGGATAGCAGATAGCACCCTCGAGCCTGTGCAATGGATTTTTTTTAGGTGAGACACAGCATGCGCAGAGCTGGACCCACGGTTTAGTCCTAAGGTTCATCTGCCAGGGCCTAGCAAGCTTGGACGCTGGCAGCGAGGTACTTAGAACGGAGGTTTAACCTCTTAGATGGAAGGCCTTACAGGGCTAAACAAGCTCCATCTGCCTGGGTTTGGAATCAGAGTTGTCCCTCTCCTAGGATGACTGCCAGAAGGCTAATGAGCACATCCTACCCATCCAAGGATTCTAGGAACATGGGTATCACTCCCCACATTTTACTGCATTTTAATGCTCCCTCTGCTGTCGGCACAGTTATCGCACCAGGGGCCACAGAAGACCCCAAGTGATTTTCAGACTGTGCCTGGCATATTTGATAGTTATTGTAAATTCATGCCAAGCTTCCAGAGTATGGAGACTAAAGATGGTCTTTGATCAATGTTCATCATTTAAAAGATCAATGACAGAAATAACACTAAATCCTATGATTCTACTATCACAACTTAGCCAAGAGGGTGGTAATTTACTGTTTTGTCTACAGCCTTTCAAGTAGTTACAACCTTCAGGCCAATTCCAGTGCTTTTCTGTGAAACTGATACGGAGTTTAGTGGTTGAATATGAGCACTTTTTTTGTAGCATTAGTTGCATTTAGCTTTTAAATTTTTCATTGTCTAGTTGGCCATCTCCCTAAGGAGGCTTGTAGAAGTATTTTTAGTGTGCTCAACACTCTAGCAAGACTAGGATCTCTAGACTATGAGAGATTATGAATGCCCCAGCTTGATACATCAGTCTGTCTGCAACAAATGATCTACTCAGCGCTAGTAAAACCACAGCTGGAATTCTGTGACCAGGTCTTGGCTCTTCAGTACAAGAAGAACATAGACATGATGAGTCAACAAAGGACCTCAAAGATGAATGAGGGACTGGACATAGAAAAGACAGGGAGCAATAGTAACACCATACTAATTGTACCCATAGAGAGCTTTATGGCTAGATAGTTTTAGTACCTCAGCTGTTTAGTTTAACACAAGGCATAAGATAAATACAACATGATCTTTTTGGGTAAGGCTTCGAACTAGCACACAGGAGACCCGGGTTGTTTTTTTGCCTGTAAACAATTTTCTGCTTGATAACACTTAAATCACCTGAATTTTTTGAGCCTCAGTTGTACAACCTGAGCAATTAAGGGATAATTACTACCTTGTATGATTATGTAAGATGTTAATGAAGCACATTCAAATGTTTGAATAGAATATGCTATAGGGATGGAAACTCTTCTTTTATTTGCAAAAGATTTTTGTTTTGCTGAAGTTTACTACCATTTTCACTTCTTCTTGCATTTGATTGCAAATTAATTTGTTGAGAAGCTGGACAAATCCCTAAGTTCATTACAATTAAAAATTTATTTAAAGCAATTTACAAGGTCATGCTTGCCAATCTTGCAAAACTTTGTAAAACTATGTAAATAATTTAACTTCAGAATATACAATATGAATTATCTTTATTGTAACAACAACTACAGTAATTCAAATAATGGCATAAACTTATGCTCTCTCTGAGAAGTGCAAGATTTCAGGAAAACCATTGTATTATGCACATAAAAGTTCTGTAATAGAAATTTTGCAGTCTTATTTGATCGCTTTTTTGTCAGGTGAGGAAATACTCTCTGTCTATATTTGTGCTATGCTTGTTCCCAGAGTATATGAACTGCATTAAATATAGTTAGTCGTGGGCTAAAATTGGCTGATCTTTTTCTTCTTTTACATAAATACTGTTGTCAGTGGTTATCTTTAGATAGCAAGATATAAGGGTGTGAATTACTTTGCATTACTTTAGTCAAATATGAGACTGCAAGTTACAAATTCTCTGCAGTAAAAAGAAGTGTGAATTGAAAGAATTTTCCCTTAGCAGAATCCTATTATTATTATTTTATCGTCGTCGTGGCTAGGCTTCGCAAATGAAGATCCAGGGAGAGCTCCACCCAAGCTCCTCATCAGTGCCTTTTCCAAGTGCGCTGATAAAAAGAGGATAGCGGATAGCACCCTCGAGCCTGCGCAATGGATTTTTTTTAGGTGAGACACAGCATGCACAGAGCTGGTCCCACCCTTTAGTCCTAAGGTTCATCTGCCAGGGCCTAGCAAGCCTGTAGGTTTAACCTCTTAGATGGAAGGCCTTACAGGGCTAAACGAGCTCCATCTGCCCAGGTTTGTAATCAGGGTTGTCCCTCTCCTAGGATGACTAGCCAGAAGGCCAATGAACTCATCCTACCCATACAAGGATTATAGGAACATGGGTTTCACTCCCCACACTTTACCATGGGCAATGAGTTTAATGCTCCCTCTGCTGTCGGCACAGTTATCGCACCAGGGGCCACAGGAGACCCCCAAGTGATTTTCAGACTGTGCCTATTATTATTTTATCGTCACATGAGAACTCTCTGCACATTTATACATTAGAGTGTATACATCCTGCTGAATCTGAATCCTACACAGAGCTTCTGATCTTCTCTGATTTTTAGGATTAATTTTTCTTCTTCTAAATCTGTGCTTTTATGTTTTGAATAACAAGGTAACATATTTGGGGGATATTTCTACTTGAAGGATCAACAGATTTTAGGTATTAAGTGCAGATTTCCTTATCCTGCGTTTTGTAAAAGCTATTCTAGCCATGTCTGCTTTGACTGCCAATGCTAGAATCACTGCCTATAGCATCAGTCAGCAAAAACAGATGGGATATGGTGAGGCAGGTAGTCACATTGCCTAGCCAAGTGCCTAGGACCTTGACTGGATCTCCCTATAATGCTTGCATTAAAAATGGTCTTATGAATAAATGGTGTAGGCAAACTGTGAATCCATTCTAAAATCCAGGCTCATGACTACATTCTACAGCACTGTAGATCTGGCATCTTGAAGTCAGATTTAAGTTACACTTGCTGAGATATCTTGTAAAAAGGGTCTTAAATTGCCTTAAGGTCTCCTGGAAATTAAATGCATAGACTCATATTAAAATATATATGCTATTAGTTCCTGAAAAGCTCTATATCATGTCTTTGGAACCAAATGTGTGTTGTTAATTGTCATTATTTATGTTCCTAATGAACCACAACTGTGCTGAGTCTTCTACATAAATTCAATGTCTTTTGTCAACATTCTAGTTTCATGGTAGTGAGTTCTACTTTGGAGCAAAAAAAGTAGATTTTTTTTGAAGTGTTGCTAGGAGATTAATTCTTCTCCTCCAATTCCCTGCCCCAAGAAAAGGTTGGACACTTCATTCCCATGAAGCCATGAGAGCGTTGAATGCAGTAACATTCTGAAGTTTGACTTCTGTCTTCTCCCGGTGTGCTGTTAGAGTTGTTTAGGAGATTTTATTAAGTGCTTCATGTATTTCTTTCACAGCTATTCAGTGAGAGCACTACAGATCTGGAGTAGGACCAAAACTGATATTATAAGTATCTACAAGTAGATTTGTTATCTGGCTGTTACAAAGACATGATCTTTGAACTACATGTTTGTCCTCACGAGTGACCATTTCATCATTGCTTTGTCTTCATCTTGTTCTGAATCTTTATCATCTTCATACCGTTCGTAGCTGTTTAGGCCACTGTCTAGTTTTGGTGAGCCTCAACAAAGGAAGGAAATACAATTCTCATGACAGAGAATCAAAAGAATTTTTACAATGCTAAAATTTCTAGCAAATCAAACTGCCCAAAATTTAACTGGGTCTGTTTCCCACTAGTGAAGAAAGCATAGCAAAATTAGCAGCTTGAAAATGATGTTCTGATCTGTGACTTTCCCTTTGTTAAAAGACAATCTCCAGCATTGCTGGCTAAGCAAATCCCTTAGTTTTGCCTGTCATTTCTGTTCTCTATTAACATTTTTAAAAAGCATAATTCTGCAATTTTGACATTATCTGTAGTATATAAATACAACTTCTTCAATAAGACGAATTACTACATGTAGGTTTTTTAGCTTATGTGGGAGTAAATGGGTGCAGCAACCTAACCACGCAAATATGCAGCATAATATGCAAATTGGCAAAACCGTATTCTTTGCTATGAAGCACATGAGCTTCCAGAATATCTGACTCAGTGTATTCCTAGAGTGTGAGATCATCCTCCCATCTTGAGGACTCATTTGCAAAAGCTTGTTTGTGATTTCATGAAACATTCAGGAGGAATTCCTCTGTCCATATTTCTATCTCTGTACTTATGGCTATGTTTTTTCACTTTTTACTGAGTTTTGGTGGATTACTGGATTTCACTGCATTGATGAGAATGGTGTGTTAGAATCAACATTAAACTAAGGTACTTTTCTTTCACACAGATCAGGTATTGTCCAACAGTATATTGTTTGTAAGTATAAATTATTTTACAGTTCTGAATTAAAGCCCTTTTAATTAGTTCAGAGCATTGTTCAAGTCTGGAATATATCCAAAGGAAAATACATATTTACCATGCTCCCAATATGTCATTCCTTTATTCCTTATGTTGGTTCTGCATGGTGTTTCAAACTGCTTGTATGATTGATTTGTATTTTATTCTTGGTAGCATGGTTCTCTTCTTCAGCTGTAGCCCTAATCTTAAGATGTTTAGGGTTTTTTTTAATATGTCCCATTCTCAATCACAAAAGCTGTTATTCACTATCATGCTCAACAAAGTAATTTTTGGACAAAACTTTGAACAAAGAAAAGATAATTGTATATTTCTCATCTTATGCAAAAACTCCAAAAGAAAAAACCCTAGGCTTATTTTCCTTTTATTCAGTGTTTTTGCTTATTAATGTTATTACTTCTGCTCTAGACCTTTTCATTATAAATCATTAATTTCTATATAATTATGAATATCATATCGATCCCAGTAAAAGATGATCTACAGTCATTTTGCATAAATTACAGAGTGTCAGTTGACTGAAGTGGTGTCTGAAATGCTACTGCAGTATGTTGAAAGCCAATGTAATTTATATACCATGGTCTTTCATGAAATCATGTTGCATGAAGAATAGTATATATAGCTATGTACAATTGCATTTTTATCCACCAGCCAGATATCAAATGAAAAGGTTGTTTAAATACTAAATCTTCTGGGTGCAGGCTTGCTGTTACTACTAGCTAATAGCTAAGATCAGAAATTTCATTTATTGGTGCAGTGTAGAGTGGAAGATTCTTTTTGAAAACATTTATGTTTACTGAATTTGTTTAGCTCTGATAAACTTTGCTGAATGATGGCTGAGTATTGGTAATTATGTTTGTAATGACAAAATTCTTTAATTTGGTAATAAATAGATTTTGTATTAAATTGTGTAAACTTTGAGTATTTATTCCTCAAAATGAGATCTGAAGTGCAAACAAGGAATGAACAATTTTATTCATTGTTCAAATGTACCACACGCAGATAAGATAATCTCTTCCTTAATGAAAGTGTGCTAGTGATGTATTAAGGTACTTGTAATGCAACATACGTATATATTAAACAAACAGCACCATTGTTATTAGGTCTGTGCACTTAAGTTCATTTTAAATACATACATTTTGGCTTCTCAGAAATAAGTATAATTAGCTTTCATATGCTCTAAGTCAGATTTGGGTACTGGCAATCTAATTATCCACAAAATGCCAAGTTCATTTTAGCTTTTTATTCTTTTTGACTTCTGAATCCAGTAGAGTGAGTTCATCTTTAATTTCTCCTGCTCAATAGCTTGCACACAATGCATATTGGAGTAGTTGGTCTTTGCTTAACTAATGCTGATCGAAGTCAGAGTCACATTTTTTGGTACAGATATGCTAGAATAATTTTTTTTTAAATCTAGAAGATCAATTATTGATCTTCTAAGGATATATATGTATGGCATGTGAATTGTTTCAAAATGTGAAAGCTTTTATCTTTGCTTAAGCTTGGAAAATTTGATATTGCTCCTTCTCCTGCACAATGTTTAAAGCCTGTGGCTTTCTCTCACAAAAGTACTAACAATCTTACCAAGATGTGTCATTACCGAAGTTAAGGCAACGTAGAAAGATGTCAGTGGCTTTGGAAGTGACAACTGCTTTATACACAATGTTCAAGGCAAGAGTTTTATGCAGAGTAACTCATATGTCTGCCTCTTCTTGAGATGATTTGAGAAGTTTCATTTATACCAGTATTCTTCAGTTAGGTGGAAGCAGATGTTTTCAGCTGTGCTTCAAAAAGGTTTTTGCATTGTTTAACTATGCAATCCCTTTTTCTTTCCATCCTTTCGCTCAGTGAGCCTTGATTTCCTATACAACATTATCTGCTTTTGTTCAATGTGACTTGCACCTGCATTCCCAATGTGAAAATTTGCATTAATTCAGGCTGGTTTACTCACATTTCATACCAGCTACCTGCAATTAATTGTCTTGTTTGTTTTATGTAGAGGTTGACTGAAACATTGTCAGGACCAGGAATTATGGTTGTACTTGAAGCATGCCAGTACTTCTCTGACATGCAACTCTGTTTTGTACAACTAACCTTCCTATCCTCAGATTTCTTTACTGCTGCTACTTGTACTTTAACGTATCATATGGTTCTATTTGGACTTCTATGAGACAACATCACACTGAACATACTTTGTGCTTGAGTTTACTTAGGAGATTACCCGGGAATTACTCAGTATCACATCTCAGTATCAGAGAGGATAACCGGTAAAGCATATAACAGACTGACTAGTGCCTTGCATAATTAAAATTAGATGCACATTCTATAACCATTCCCTTAGACAAATGAGGCAATTGAGACCATTTTCATGAATGCTTCATGATGAAGTGTGAAGTGTGCTTAGACAGATTATACATATAAGATCAAATAGATAACACATGGAAACTATATCAAAAACAAAAAAATCATGTAAATGACAGCAGAAGTAATAAAATGAAAAATGTTTGATGTCATCAAATTTTCACTTTGTAATTCCCAAGAAAGCAACTCCTGTGAAAAGAATATCACATTGAGACCTGATTAAACCACATAGATGATTCTTTCTGACCCAGATGTAGTCAACTTAGTACTCTAGGAAGTGCCAGTTACTTACACAACTTGCTTGTTATTTCATACAGCCTATTCGATAAATTCAAGGTCATAGTATAAACAGAGGTCTAAATCTGCATCTGCAAAACTTTGAATCCAAAGCATGCCCACTGATTTGGCATGATGTAAACGTGCTGCAAACTGATGCAATGTCAAACTGCAGCTCACGAAGAACTCATATGTATCTTAAATATAATTTCATTTAATAGAATTTTGACTTCTTAAGTGCCAGAAAACCATATGGATGTAGGTTGCTTATCGATTTATATTTTCTCAAGGCGTACAAAGTATACAACTGCAGGTCAGAGTTTCATTTTTGTCTAAAATTTTCTAGTTAAAATGTGAGCAATTGAACCTCTCCAAATACCTATTCTAACTGTGCTTCAGTCTGATTAAGAGTCCATGGATACCAAGGACTGATCAGATATGTAATAGAAAATATCTCTCTTTATGAAGGTTTCTACTATTACATTTGTGTCAGCATTCTGATTTTTCTGACGAAATGCCATATTTATGTCATGGGTCTGAGTGCTAGGTTTGATAGATGATGTGAACACGATTTTTCATCCTGGTATTGGTTTTGTGATCTTGAATGTTGTGTTTCAAAACATTTTTTTAAAATTCCTGATAAATTCCTAGAAAGGGAACACTGTAAACTGTTAATTTGGAAAGAAAATTTTCAGTTGTACAAGCAGGATAATTTTCCCCAAGGCACAATCTACTAATTTGTAACTGCTATAAAAATCTCTGGTTTTCCATGTGCATATCAGAGCCCATGTGTAATAAATAGTACAAGAGACTGAAACAGTGTTGAGGTGGAGATAGCTCCACTTTACCTTTTATCAGATCTTCAGTAAAGACAGAGGCATTCAGACATCTTGAGAGAAAATATTTGTGTTTACGTAAAAAGAAATTATTTCCTGATACCTTCATACTAAATGATCATTCAAAACAATAAAGACCTATCTCTTACTGATAACTAAAATTTAAAACATGAAGTATCTGAATTTGAACCCAGATTAGAAGAACGCCAAGTATACGATGTTATTCTTAAACCTTGAGAAACAGAGGAAGAATGATTGAGTACTAGTCTCACTGAAGTAAAAGTAAAATTCATGTGCATTCAGTGTAGCCAGGACTTCTTCTATGCTTCTTTTAGTAAAATCTATCGTTGTGTAGATTTGTTATGCCTTAAATGCATCATGGAAATACAAGACAAGAAACAGAAATACTTGTAATATTCTCTATGCCAAAGTAGCATTTTTCCTAAGCTGCAGACCTGTAAAAATATTTGATGTAGTTAGAAAGAGAGAAAATAATTTAGTTGACATTTAAAGTAAAATTTACTCATGCTGAATCTTGGCTGTGAGGTCTGAGATAACTGTGCTCACTATAATCACTATCTTTGCTGACTGCTATAAAACCAGTATGCAGTATATCAGTTGTAGAACCTATCCCTGAGTGCAGCAGACAGATGGAAGAGATATAGGGGGGACAAGACCAAAATTAATTCAGCAAAATAATATAATTGAATACAATTTGTCTGTTCCTGCTCTCATTTTCTCTGTGAATTTTGCCTAGTCCAGCTTCTGCCTTCTGCGTGTCCTTTTTTCAGTTTTGTTTTAACTTATCCCAATCTTCAAGCATTAGATATTCCTCATGAAAATAAGGATTAGTTAATGTGTTCTTGTACAGCGCTTTCAGTCTGTACCAATGATTAAACTATTTTCTGGACTAAGCATGCACCAGTTATGAAGTACTTTAATGTATAAGTTTGTTTTAAATCAAAACCTATTTTTTTAACAGTACAGATTAGGCCACTACTGACACTGCTGGGTTTTTTTGGTTGGTGGGGTTTTTTGTTTGTTTGTTTGTTTTATGGGGTTTTTGTTTGTTTGTTTATGAGGTTTTTTGTAATTTTGACTGATGAACCCTACTGTACTAATCTGATGGTGCACAAGGAGAAGCAGAAGTCAGTTTGCTCTGTCTTTTGCTGTGTTATAACTGGTTTAATGAAAATACAAAATCAGAAATAATGCCTTGACACCAAAGTAAGAAATTGCATCCTGAATAAATATGATTAAGGGTCAAGCTGTTGATTAACAATGCCATTTTAGCATAGTCCCTTTGGTACTTTTTTTTCTAGTGGAATTTCATTTCAAATACTCATAATTTAAAACAGAAATCAGCTAATCAGTTCCTAAGAGTGTACTAAATGTGTAAAATTAAGTCATCTGTCAAAAACTGTGCTATAATAGTTTACTTCTAATTCTTGAAGCAGACAGTATAGAGAAGGGAAAGTTGGGAAATTTGGCACTGTAATGCCCAAGAACAATTGTTTAATGAACTCTGTGGTGGTAAAATCTCCCAGGAAATTAGTGTGAACCATTTTATACTTCCATTTTTGTTATGCAGACACTAGTTTCAAATCATTAGATTACTGGACTGCCTTGTAACATTGGATAGTTCATTTCTGAGCTATCCATTACTGATGAAGTAGACCATAGTGTTTCCATAGAGATGATCCCTCTCTTTTATCTCTTATCATATAATCCTGATGTAACACATTAAATACTCTAACACCAGTAGGCAAAATTCTCCTCTGACATCTGCCCCATGATTTTGATCCTCATTATTGTGTATTACTATGAGAATGATTTTCTGAAAACATAGATAAAAGGATCACCAAAGTATTGTGAGACAATATATAAGTATAGGAGCAATTTTCCCTTTTAACTGGTCCGTTGATAGAGAGCTAGTAATCAGTATAGTTTGTTAGCTGATCATATGTTTCAAAAAATGACTTTAAAATTGTGATTTTGAACTTTCCACTTAAATCTCCACTAAATGTGGGGGTTTTGATGATTTTCAGTTGTTTAGTTTGTGGGAGCAGAAGAATGGGGGGGGCTTAGGATCTTACCAAAGGGGCTAAGCCTCTGCAATACTGGCCATACATTGTTGTGATCTGCAATGAATTAATGTAATGACAGTATAGTTGTTAACGGAGCCAGTGTGTATATCAAATAGAATAGGAGGTATCTACATGAAAACGACAACCTTATTAGATCTGTGGAAAAACAATTTTGAAGGCATTTTGTACCCCTTTGTAATGCTGAGAGGAAGCCTGCACTCCTGATTCGTTTCAAATACTCATGGTGTGACTGACGCTTGGTTACTATGAGGTAAACCTCTGCACAAACCCCTGACTTTCTGGATGTCTACCTTACCTTGCCGAAATAGAGATCCCATCAGAAAATTTGTCTGAAAGTTGGCATTCAGATATGAATGTGATAGGAAGAAAACAATATCTGAATAATAGACCAGTGTTCCAAATCTAAACTAAAATGTTAATGCAGATATACCCATAAGTTTACTGTACAAAGGAAGCATAGATCTGGCAAGATAATCCAAAAATTTAATGAGTCCTATTTCAGAGGCACGTAATGACACTGTTTTTTTCCTGTTTTTTAAATTGATATCTGAAAGACCTTTTCCCTGACTTTAAAATAAGTGATCACCTTTATTTCAGTTTAATGCAACTGTCAATACCTTTTTGAAATGTAACAATAAAACATCCATTAATTGTTAGCAATGCTACTTTAATCCCATTAAGGTATCTTTGACACGAGGGTATAAACTCAGCCACAGGGCAAAATGATTCACAGCTAGCAATGTTGTCACCTTGCCTTACTTTTAATTTGTATTTTATTTTATGATATTACATAGCAGCTCAATCTAGGAGTTAATGGGTTGTTACAGATCTGTTAAATTCCAGTAACAATATCTGTTTTCCCATTGTCATTTACCTTTGCCTGTGCAGCCTTTTTGCTGGCAATAAAAAATTGGTCCTGTCTAGGTTCATAGGTTTGGAGCCCCAGGTTATATTTGATTCTTTCTCTTGCTTTCTACTCTTTTCTGCCTTGAATTCTTCTGTTATAACATTTAATCATTATGCACTCCCATTGTTGAAGATCGAAATGCTATATAGAAATCTGTTTCTTTTTCTTTCTTACATGTAGTGTTCCTGTCAGTTAAGTTTAGCGTAACCTTAAAGAAGGGTTTGATTTCAGTTTGTGAGTGATTTTACATTGCCTGTCACCGATAACAAATGTGTCCACAGTGATGCAGGACTGAATGCATTTCTGTGGTGCTTTCTTTCTCAATCTTTTAGATGCTATTCTATGATTATACTTACTTTTCTGTCTTTGTCCTCTGACTAGCTTTCCTCGATAAATGAAATTACATAACACTGAAAGCATTAGACTGAATCTAAGACTTTTAATTATTTTGTATTTTCCTCAAGGTTATGATTAAATAACTCTCAATCACAGATTAAAACTACTTATAATAGCACCAGTATTCTTTTCTAATGTGTTTTTAAGTTCTGTGATCCAGCAAGTATACTACATACCAAATGGGAAATCTGCAGTAATGTTCAGTTGTGGCACTTGCTTCCAGAAAAATGAGTGTACAATGTATAATTAATATGAACATACTTCAGTATTTAACAGTAGCTGTTTCTTTAGTAAATATAAGGACTATTTAGGCTTTCTGTATTTGATTTTTATTATAGTTCCTTACACTAAAAATAGTGTTATTATTGCCTTTACATTTTTAATAGCTTAACCATCTTTTTGTCAGTATTTACTATCCCCTCTCACCCCACACTCAGTATACAAATGCACAATTAATACATAGTTTTTATAGTGTTGTGGAGGTTCTTGTTTTGCCTCTCCTCATAACAATACATCCTACTGTTCTGCAAGCAGACCTGGCCATCATTGCCGTTATGTCTTTATGCAGTGACAGCCACAGAATCATAGAATCACTAAAGTTGCAAAACACCTTGAAGATCATTGAGTCAAAATGTTAACCCAGCACTGCCAAGTTCACCAGGAGACCATGTCCCTCAGCACCACGTTTACATGTCTTTTAAACACCTCCAGGAATGGTAGCATTTTAAAGTGCCTTACAACCCTTTCAGTGAAGAACCTTTTCCTAATATCCAATGTAAACCCCCCCTGGTGCATCTTGAGGCTTTTTCATTTTGTTCCATTGCTTGTTACTTGGGAGAAGAGACCAACCCCCACCTTGCTACAGCCTCCTTTCAAGTAGTTGTAGAGAGTGATAAGGTTTCCCCCAGGCCTCTTTTTCTGCAGGCTAAACAATCTCAAGCTAAACTGACTGTTCTCTACTTAAAAGAATCTAAAGGATCTGAAAACTGCCAGGTGGCTACTTCATACCAATAACCAGACATGCAATTGTACAATTGCATAGTTTGCATACACTGTTTCATCAGTGTAAATATGATATAAATTAGATGTACTCCTGTTCCCTCTCTCCTTTACAGCTCAGCTGTTTCAAAAGAACTGGAACTTCTCTTTACATGTAAATTGATTATTAAAAACAAAAGCAAAACAAACCCTGCAAGTTTACTAGAAAATGAATTTATTTTAGAATTCCCTGGCTTGGAAATTATATTCCAAATTTCAGATTATTTTCCCAGTGGAGAATTGCTGGCTGATACTTTTGAATGAACATGTATTGCACTTTATTTTCTAGTAAAAATATGTATTGTGAGCATACACTGATGATGTTAGAAATATTACCCAAGGTAATAAACAGCATCATTCAAATATAAATTTAAAATATGATTGAATAAATATTCCAACACATTTTCCCTGCAAACTCTTATATTAATGTTATGCCTTCTCTTCTCCATCTACTTCTTACATGTTCATTGGCTCAAGACTAACTGGTCCTCAACTGTGTATTGACCAAAAGATTAACAATTCACCATTAATTTCTAAGAGAAGTCACTGTAGCTCTCTGAAGATCTCTAACGTATTGAGCTATGCAATATTATGAAACTGAAAATATTTATTTGTTCTTAAACCAGATTTTTACCTTAGGGTAATACCAAATTTGTTGACTTAAATTATTGTTAGAAAAGGTCTGCACAAATTCGAACTGATGCTGTATGTGGGAGACAGCTGGTTGTCATGGTAACTGTAGTGCAGTTTTTAATTCCACTTGGTGAGTAATGCTAACACAATGATGCTGAATAGACCATGGCTTAGTAAGTACTAGTATCTTTGCATTCTCCATGTCAAGGTTACAAAGCAAGAAAATTCTGTTGTTTAGACATGCAGACTGCAGCATTTTTGGCTTATTGCTTCTGAACAGAGGCATTACAAAAAATAAATCTAAAAAGCACAAGGATATCAAAACTGCACAAAGAATATATTTTAGGGTGTCTCTAAAAAAGGCACAATGAGGTGATACAAGTAAGAGACAGACTGTAAGATATTTATAACTAGTGAATACGGGTTTATTTTCTCATGAAGATATTTGTCACTGAGCTTTTAATATAGATCTAGTCAAGAAATGTGGTAATATCAAAATGTAGAACACAAAGTGGCCAATCAATTTTTATTTTTGTGATTATGTATGGAAGAGAATACAATATTAACTGAAGTTATTACATTTTGTTAAAGTTGAGACATTACTTAATGCTGTTTTCAAGACTTTTGATTTCAGGTAATATGTCTTGTATGAAAGAAACAAAACACAGTAAGTGTAGGTGTATCTGGGGAAGTAGGATCAAAATCCATTTTTTAGTTTGCTAAATGAGTCTTTTCTAATTTTACCTAGGCCCTCATACTTAGTATAAAAATACTGCTTCCTTATGTTAGACAATAGTCAGACAAAAATGAGAATACAGTTTTTAGAAGATTCTGTGTCCTTGGCAGCAATGTTTTCAAATCATTGTAGATATACAGAGCTTCCAGGATTCAGAATTCTTGATGATAAAAAAACCTAAGTCTTTCTTATTGTCGATATAGACAATTTGGGACTCTGCCAGGTTTTCTCAAATATACTGTCTTTCAGCTAATAATATTAGTTATTAATTTTGTACATGATGTTAGTCCTTCAGTTGGCATGAGAGATTCAGGGTTTTTCTGTATTGATTTTCTTTCCCTTTCTCTCCTTGAGCACATTTGTTTTAGATCCTTGATCCTAAATAATTAATTCATACACTCAGGTACTTGTTTCAGCATCTGATAGTAGCAGTAGTAAGAGTCCAGAAATGCATGTGCAAGATTCACTCCCTTCCTGTTTAATGCAGAAAGTAAAACTGGTAGTCCAGAAGAGAAAGTGAAATGGTGAACATAGTAAGTTTTTATGTTAGGAAATGAACAGTGGTCCTGCCTAAAATAAAGGCATATCACTTTAATAGGAGACTGGAAGTGATCAGCAGGAATGATAACACACTTTGAAAAAAAAAAGATAAATCAGTCAAATTTGGCAGTGAAAGCCCTTGAGAAGGTCTTAATTATACACACTATTGATGTATCTGACTGATAAAATAAAGCCCTTTAGAACAAAGGCCATTGGTACAAATTTGTGAATATATTAAATATACTGAAGCCAGAAAAATTGACCTTTACTGAAAAAAATCAGAAAATCAGTAGAGCGAGAGGGGAAGATCAAGAATATTCAAACCATTATGAGTGCTCACATGTAACAATGTAAACCAATTCATTTTCTACTGATTAAATTGCAGATTTGCTGCTTATATAACTAATTTACAAGATTTAAAAATGGAACACTTCATGGCATATAGACTGCTGTTTTTAATGAACATGTTAGTGTTGCTTTTTCAGTACACAGGCCCTGCAGCACTAATACTTGAAAACTTGTATTAATTCAAAAGCCATGAGCAAAACAAGAAGCGATGCTTTCCCATCCACTCCTGCAGTACATTGCAAACTGAAAGCAGCTTTGCATTTGGAAGAATTAAGATTATTTTTATTCCCTTTTATTGAATCTAAGAAATGGGGAGAGAAGAATGCTGTAAGATCTTACTTTTCACTCATTTATTACTATACAAGTTTCATCCCATCTAAATTTAGCTAGATTAGTATCTATCTGACTATTTAAAGGAATCTTCTTTTTTTTTTTTTAAGAAGTCTGTTGAATTTCATTCTCAACAGTCACTGAATGGGAATGAAGGGATGTTCCTCCTGGGGTTTGTTCAGACCTGAATTGCTTTCATGTGCTATATAAGAAGTCTCAAGTGACCTTCTTTGGCATCTCATCCTGAAGATGTTCACTTGAGTGAGAGCGATATAGTCCATACTACCTTAGAAATATAAAATTCATTCTTACCCAGTACAAACCATGAGTTTTCATGTAGTGACAGCTGATGACAATACCTGATAATGTATGTTAGTGTTTTAAAATCTTAATCAGGAGAACATCATCACTGTTTTCTAGCAGCTGATCTAAAAACTTGATTTGACCAAAGGATTCAAGTTTTAATTTAGTTAGCTTTTAGAAATGGAATGTCTAGCATTGAGGATGTCAAGTGATTGTTTTTTGCCTAACAAAGAAAAATTTGCACACATGCCTAGGTGATTTCTTAGTATCTGAAATGTTAAGAACTTAGAGTTAGGCTTCTTCCAACCTTCTTCACCTAACAGGACTGTATAAAGTGATCATTAGATTGGTGGAGACATTGTCTGATGGAAGGCTCACTTAGACCTCACTTCCATTGTGGTTGTTATTGGATTTTACTGTGGATAATGCTGCCAAATGTTTTTGATCTTCACATAACTCTGTGACAAATCCCTTAGATAAACATAGTAGAGCAAATTAAGAGAGATTGTCCCCAAGTGCTTGTTAGAACAGATGTGTTCTGGGCTAAGGAGAGTGTCCAGATAAACTAGTAATCTATGATGAGAGTACATGTGAGTCAGCTGGAGATAGAAGTGTTCTGTTTGGCTCTTAATGCTTTGTGGCTAAAGCAAAGAACCAACACTTTCACAGAAACTGTACATACAATGTACTTATGCATGCATCCCACAATATTTTATTTTCAAAGCTTGCTCATGGCTCGAGTTTAGGTTGTTGTTGTATCTGCAAATATGTTACTTGCAAGTAGAGCAACTTACATAGTTTCTTTAAAATGGAGGGGAGGAATGTCGTCGTTGTCACAGAATCACAGAATCACGAAGACTGGAAAAGACCCCCAGGATCATCAAGTCCAGCCTATGACCCTATACACCCAACATCTAAACCATGCCACTCAGTGCCACATCCAATCTTTNAATGTATTTTCATCAGAAAATATCTGTTTTCTTTATATAACCCCAAATTAGAATGACTTGGAAAAAGGTACCACTCCTAATGAGATGACAGCTTTCTTTCCAGATGAACTCTTTTCCTCCGTTCCTTTTCTGTCCAGTTGTCAAGAAAGTAAGACAGAGACAAAGGCTGACATCACCATGATGGCACAAATTTGAACCCACTAGTGCTGATAATTATCTAATGTAAACGTAGCCTTGGATAAATTCCTTTAATATCTGTGGTCTTTTATTTCACACACAAATATGTGTACCAAATCTATGTTTGGTTTTGCACTAACTAGATGTTCAGCATGGCACTTGACCAGAACTGCACATCAAAGATGAAATTCTGACTTCAACATTTCATTGTCATACTGAGCTCAATATCTTGTCTTTTGTGTCCACACTGAGTGCAACAGAATCCTGAAGATGTGAGACTTATGGAGCAGGGTATGTGATTTTGCATGGGAACTTTAGGTAGCAGCAGCTACTATCTACAAGCACTAGCAATAGTCTGTTTTCTGTCTGTTTTCAGCTTCATACTCAACATCTCAATTATAAGAATTCTCTTCAAATGTGACTTGCCATCACTGTTATATGTGCATTTTACCAAGATGCAACTCAAAATCTGGAGATCTTTTGTGCTTTCATCCAAACGTGAAGACACTTCTGTGGTACAGAATCTCTCTCTTGCTGGTGTAATTATAGTCACTTTACTCACTTTTTTTAGATTTCTTCTTAAAGCACATGCTTTCTGACTATACTGTAGTATACAGTATTTATGGTATGCAGTATTTATCACATCCACTATTTACTGTATAAATAAATAAAAACTAAGGACTTAAAGTAAGGACACAGATTATCATTTTGGCAAGTTGGACACTAATATCAGTTATTCAAAATGGAAAACTGAGTTTGGGTACAGGAGGAGGGAAGGAATCATATTTGCTCTTCTTGAGAAAGTGTGTTTTCTTGACTATTGTAAGCAAAGTGAAGTTTTGTAACAGAGTGAAGGAAGGTGTGACTGTGCATATGTACAATCTTACTGCTTTTTTTCTTAAATACTTAGCTCTCTCTATAAAGCAATGCAAAGGAATGTAGTAATCTCACACCCCTTCTAGAAGTATGTTTCTTGTCCAAGTTGCAGCTTGCAAGAGTAATGCTGAGTCTGACTTGTTTAATGGCTATTGGCAATAGGGATCATTCCTGAGAATAATATCCAAATGATTCAAAATCTGCAGAGTATTGAGTTGTTTCATGATGTGGAACTTTTAAATTCACTTCCTGAAAGACCCAAATTGCTAAAACTACTTTCAGTAGTTTCAGCTTTTCTCCATCATCAGACAGGAGCAATGTTTCAGTAGTCATCAAGCAGCAATGTCAGCATTTCACTACAGTATTTATGACAAGGCAGCACCAGAAAAACACTTAATACTTGGTCTTCTGTACCTTATATGCAATGTAGAAACTCACATTGCCTCGGGAGAATTATGTCAAAATAGTTTATTAAAATTTCTGAATTAATCATTTTCAGTACTTTCCAACTTACATTACTAAATTAACTTTATATTTATTTAGCTTAACTAAGTGTGAATACCACATCAGTGAAATTAGAAATCCTATCATCTGCTGTGATTAAATAGTTGGAATATTCAGTCATTTTGAATTACTGTGTTACCTAATGGTTGCATCACTGTGTACTCATATTCAGGAAGTGGATATACACAAATTATTTAAGACTTGAGAAAAATCATAAAATCTGTAATGGTATGCTGCACTCTATTAAAATCCATATGAATTTTGTTTAGTACAGAATAGTTTTTCTCATGTGTATAAGCTACCTAGCATCCTTTCTTTTTTTATTCAAGCTGTGCTTCTCCAACTTTAGAAAAGTCTTTATTAACACTCTATGTCTGAATATGGAAATTATTTGCTTTTTTCCCATTCCTAATGGTTTCTTATATATGATAATTAGTAAGCTATGGATCATGCAGAAAGTAAGACTGTTATGAGACTTACATTAACACAATTCACCTAATTCAAAAAATAAAATTGGCCATGGCAAAAAAACCCCTATGTATGCTAATATACCAAAGCTAGAATTCATATGATTCCTTCTTCTAAACCAGTAATACTTATATTGAATTCAGTGGTCAATGAACTGTAAAAGGTATTTGGCTAGCTAGGTATTTTGTATCCTAAGATCCAGGGTGATAGCTTTGTAATTATGTAGCTGAATGTTTCACCTAGACAACTCGAGATATTTATTGTGACTTCGCATTTTAAAATTCTAACAATTCAGCGTATGCCCATAGCATCTTCTGTGAGTATCTACAACAGCTAAAACCACAGGCTCGTCAACGTCATAGTAAAATTGAATATACTTGTCATCTTTACAGAAAGATCTCACATATCCAGTATCTGAAGATGAATTCAGCTTCTAAATAAAACCAAAAAATAGTCCTTTATATCAGGATGCTCAGAGTGAAATGTAGTATTTCTAGGAGCTAATACATCCCTGAAGGGCCCAGTGACCCAAACTCCTAGTAGAATGAGCATTCCTGTGGAGTGCAATGCCACATCCTTTTTAAAAATGAAACTACAGTGAGTCTTTTTAAGTCCAGAGGAAAACAACAGAAAGTTACAGTGTAAATTCTGGAGTGTGTCCAAAATCTTTTAAGACTACAAGGATCTCCCCCTCTAAACCCGTTTAAATTCCAGTTGAAAACTCATAAGCCACCCTTAAGAACTCTTACATTCCAGGAAGACCAATTTTATGCATTTTCTGTCATAACTTTCTGCATTAAAGCAAGTCTATTGTGGACTAAGGAGCCCAGAACTGAAGCAGTCGTGTAACACTGTCTGAAAAATCTAAAGAAACAATATTGAATAGAAAAACTAATGGTTAACATTATAATAAAATTCTGTTTTTTCCTCACATAAAATTTAATTGATATAATGATGTTCCCTCATTACTGATTTCTGTTGTGCTTTACAGTGTTAAGTTACAGTGTTACAGTGTAAAGGCCCAGGAGAGAGCTATCCCCATGTGTCCTAAGACTAAAGGGCAGGGAAAATGGCCAGCCTGGTTGAATAGGGAGCTTTTGAAGGGACTTAGGAAGAAAAGGAGGGTTTATCACCTCTGGAAGAAGGGCCAGGTAACTCAAGAGGAGTACAGACACATTGTCAGGTTATACAGAAAAAAAAATAGGAAGGCAAAAGCCCAGCTGGAACTCAACTTGGCCACTGACATAAAGGACAAAAAAAAATGAAAAAAAATTTCTACAAATACATCAACAATAAAAAGAGAACCAGGGAGAATCTCCATCCCTTGCTGGATGAGGGGGGGAACACTGTAACCTAGGACAAGGATGAGACTGAGTTACTTAATGTTGTCTTTGCCTCTGTCTTTAATGGGCAGACCAACTGCTCCCAGGGCATTCAGGCTGCTGAGGTTGAAGACAAGGATGGAGAACAGTGCAACCAGGCTCTTCTTAATGTCATCCAATGTTAGGACAAGAGGGAATGGGAGCAAGCTGGACCACAGGAGGTTTAGTATTAACATGAGGACAAACTTCTTTACAATAAGGGTGACAGAGCACTAGAACAGGCTGCCCAGGAGGGCTGTGGAGTCTCCTTCTCTGGAGACGTTCAAGAGCTGCCTGGACACATTCCTGTGTGACCTCGTCTAGGTGATCCTGCTCTGGCAGGGGGTTTGGACTATATGATCTTTCTAGGTCCCTTCCAACCCCTAACATTCTATGGTTCTATAAAATTCTTATTTTCTTTCTTTCTTGAAAAAAATCCTAAAGACCTAGCATATGTCGTATGATTTCCAGAGAATTAACATAGGTCGGTTTAATAGGGAGACACTTTAAATTTGCCAAAATAAACTACTATTTAGTTTAATAATGTGTCCTATGCAAGAATTTTCTGCATGATTAATGGACTGAAACAGCAACAGCAATTAACAATTATACTGTGTTAGTGAAACTGTTTCAGTGCCATGATAAACGACTTCTAGAAGAAGAAACCAAGAAGTGTGTTTAATCAGACTAAAAAGGGGATGTTACCTTCTCCAGAATTCAGCTGTTCAAAAGCTAATATTTTTATGTGCTTTTTCACTCCTAAGCCTCAGTAGCCTAGTAAGAGGTATGAAGAATGTCTAAAATTGAAAAAAATTGTGGCTTTCACAGGTTGTAGGAGCCTGAAGCGCAAGCAAATTCTGAGACAACTGGTAGACTCTGACTACCCTGGATCTTCAATAGTGGTGTTTTGGTCTGTCCATGAAACACTAATAAGCCTTTTATTGCAAAAATAGCCAGGACTGATGTAGAAAAGGATGCCTTGTTAAATAGAAGGGAGCTCCAAACACCATGTTTCACCAAAGTGATAATCCTTAGCTTGAAATGCCAGAAAAACCTAGGAGACCTCAGAAGCCTGAGGGCTGTATCCAGACAACACTCACCAGATAATTACTCTGAGTGGCTCACAAAGGATTACTTGAAAACCATAGTAAATAAATTTCAGTTCATAACAGAGCAATGCAAAAGGGAGACAAATGGAATAATGAAACTAAGAGAGGAAAGATTGGAAATGGAAAAGAAATACATCAGAGGAGGAAGAAACTGCTAAGAAAAGAACATATTTCAACATNGTGTGTGGTTTTGGGGTTTTTGGGGTTTTTTTTTTTTTTTTTTGTTGGAGTCGGTGATCTGAGAGGTCATTTCCAGCCATGAATATTCTGTGATTCTGTTTTTTCTGTTTTCAATATTTGGGTAAAATATGCGTTAGCATTACCAATGTCAAAACTTGGGTAAAACATGGAAAGTTTGAAATGAGAATGCTGATATGGAATTTCGGAATATACAAAAAGTATACTAACAAATTATTAGTAATAAATCATTTACAAATGTGGTTCTTAATCCTTGTTCTTACGTTGTATGTTTTGAACTAGTAATGTTTGAAGTTGTCTGCAGATTCATTGTGTTTTCTGAGGCTTTTGCATAATCACCTGTTTCAACTGATACCTGGAGTTGCTTCAAAGTCTTTCTTTGAAGTCACCACAGTATCAGAATAAAGTATTATGGTCCTACTTGTAGGTGCAGTGTGAGTGTATGGAAGATTGCTAGACAATCCAACAGTCTGGGTTTTGTCTTTTATTGAGAACTGTAAGGTTATTCATTAGTGCTACTACTGATGAAGGTTTTTTTCATTTCATATTCTATTTCAGGTAGGGTAGATCTAAGATTCTTGTTTAGGAATGATAAGTGTAGTGATTAGGACAATTTCATTTTCATGTGATTCTACATTAGGAATGTTCATCTGAGCATCAGATGAGTTAAGGTTTATCTGTGATGGATATTGCTGTCTTAAACATCACACAGTATAGGAGATTGAGCTTTTGTAACTGAAGTGCTAAAGAGCTGTTCATTTTTAAGGAAATATAGTGAGAATATATGTAATAAAATATGCCTAGGTCTTCATTCTTTACTGTTCCATAAGATATATGTGTTTAATTGTTCTAATTTTAGACATTTGTTTCAGATTTTGAAAATAGATGTCAACATTGTCTATTTCCAAGTTTACTAATTGTCTGCTGCTCTTACATGCGTGCAGAGATTTTCCTTGTTTCTCAGAAAAAGATAGAATCATTTCTGTGCTCAGTGTTCTTTTATTGTAGATGTGAGTCTCTTCAATCTACCATGACTGCATAGTTTTTTAAACTCTTTTTCTTGTTAGTGAGATTTTTACAAATAAAGCAAAATAGATGTAAACAGAAGTAAGAAGCTCAATAATTCCTTTTTTCAGGGAATTTGTGAGTTCTCAAGGGAATTTTAGACAGTTCTTGTGAAACAGATAAAAGACTAAAATTTTTCTAGCAGCATTGTGTAATTATATCATAAAGTTTTTAAATACTCTCTCTCGAGTAAATCATTTTTTGTGTGTGTGTGTCCGTGATCTTTGAAAACTATCCTGTCCTCTCTGTTATAAAGGCTAGGAAACATTTTCATACTTGTAACTCTGCATTTTTGCTCCTGACTGATGTCCTGTTTGTCCTTGTGCTCATGCTGGATATTTGCTCACATGACTCGTCTTCCTCCCTAGATGCTATTCTTCTGGTATTTTTAAAGACAGAAGACTCAACCTCTTCTTTCATTTTGTGAAACAAATTATTCATTCTAATAGTGACTCTGTTAACTATCCTCTACCCGTTCTATTCTGCACTGATTTTTTCTGGATCTACTTAATCAAAATTGTGTAGTGTGTTTCTCATTAGGCCATTAAAATCGGAGTAATTCCGTAGAAATGCATCATCTTGTATGTTTAGGACTAGGGGGTTTTGTTTGTATGTTTGAGGGTTTGTTGGTTTTTTGGTTTGGTTTTTTTTTTTGTTAAATCATAGTGACTCTGAGTTATCCTGTGATCAACTAGTGATTTCAGGTCCTTGTCCTTGTCTGTTGCTTTCCAAAGTGGTCTGTTTCACCAGCTTATAATAGAAATTCTCATTATAAATGTATAAAATACATGATTTTGAACATTGTCTTAGATGACATTCCTCTTTGCTTAAAGGTCATAAAATAAAAATTGAAAGTTCAGTCTTTCAACTAATTTTCATAGAATCTTTGAATATATTCACTCCAGCCTGTTTTCCCCTTTCAAACTAAATAATTGTATTATCAATTTTAGCTTGTTCCTTATTCACCTTGACTATGTCTTTCTAATTCTCTATGTCTAAACTCCAATATTTTATTGAAGACCAAAGAAATTAGGTGAATCATATGCCTTGTCTATAATAACAGTTATCAATGAGGACTATCATGTGGGTCTGGCATTATTTAAACTTGCCCCGCCTCCCTTTGTTTCAACTATTTCTTTGATTATTATTTTTCTCTTTTTCCCTCATGATAGCAGTTTAATGGGTCAGTTGTTGCTTGTAGAATTCCACACGTTTTTATTTTCTTAAAATTATTACACTTTCAGACCTTATTTTCATTGGTACATTAATGATGAAGTCATAAATGTTGACCTATAGTTTGGAGGAAACTGAAAGAATGACATAGTGTTCTATATAGAAGTGCCTAAAGGACACCATATTTTCATGCAGTTTACCAGTCAACTCTTTTGTTGAAAGCAACCTGATTTTGGACCCAGAAGCAGACCAATATGTCAGCAACAGCTGTGAGTGATGTGAACTGTGCAATAAAGTTCTTCATTTGTGCATAAACCTGTACTATTTTCCACATGTCAAACTTGGTTCACTTGTTCACCCTAACTGTAGAAATTTTACAGAGAAGTCACCTTGCTTTATGGTGACTTGGTAGATTCCTGAGGGAGCGGGAGAATTGCTCTTTCATTTTATTTGTCAGCTCTTTCAAAGATTTGTATGACAATATTCAACTCTTACTCAATTTTGCTGTGACATTTGTGGTAATTTTTATATTCTTGGTCCTAGGCACTATTGATCCTAATGTTGTCTCCACATAAACATCAACACTTTCATTGAGGTTAAATTTAAAATATATAAATATGTAAATAATACGTAAAACTATATTACCTGATCCTTTCTATGTGGCAGCTCTACCTCTTTTGCTTTTTTAAATGTAGATCTGAAGAACTTAACTGCTGTTTTTGGCAATTATCACTGTATCCATCCATTTCTTGCAACTTAAAATACTATTTTGTTTCACTGATCAATGGGGTTCTTCCTTTTCATAGGATTTCTGATTATAGTCATAATTTTTTGATCTACTTAGCCATTCTTGATCTTGTAAGTACCATTAATTTTTATCAGTGTATTTCCTGATTTTGCCATGTTTTCAGATTTGAGATAAAAATCCTGATGTGGAGACTACTTTTATTTTTTACTTTTATTAGAAAAGGGTTACTAACGATAATGTTTTCCAAGATTGTTTTATCTTTCTAGCTTTTCTAAAATTTTCATGCTATTTGCTAAATCTAGCATTTCTATAGCATGACTCTAGAAAACTTTTATTATTAATTCCTGAGAACTTTAAACACACATTAAGATTGTTTTGTCATTTTTATAGAGTTTGCCTGTATTCCTCATGGATACCACATTTTCACTATGCACTAAACCAGCATTTATGCCTGGCTAGAACAAAGATGTTTTGGACTCTGCTTAGGTTACCAGATATTGATGGACTGCAGCATTGCTACATAATGACTTTTCACATAATAATCCTAACATAGTTAGCAATTTCATCTTAATAGCTAGGTGATTTTATGTTGCATTTTTGATGGAACCTCTTCATTTCTCTATGGGAATCTATGTAATTCTGCTTTTCTCTTGCTAGTCACCCATGAACCTTTCCAGCCCACACCCAAAGAAACAAAAAACAAAACAAAATCCTATCTCTTTTAGGACTTGTCAAATTGTTTGTCATTGATAATATGATATGATATATAATAAGTATAATATGATACAATAATCTATGATAGATAATATTATATATAGTATATAATATAATATAATATAATATACTTTGGCATCTTGCATCTGAATCTATAAAACACCTCATCAGAGTCTTTAAAATCTGGAAGCACTGGAGCTGCTCCAGATCTCTCTGCCAAGTGTTCAGGTTATTTCATTTATTACTTCTTTTTTTTTAAAGCTCCAGTTTTCTTCTGAGCTGTTGTTAAGGTGCTGGTTTTAAGTTAAGGAAATTGCCAGCTGGAAAAATATACCTTATGACTGTTCTGTGGACTCAAAATTGGATGCTTTCCTATGAAATACTTTTTAGCTCAAACAGAAATACTGTGCTTAAACTCAAAATCATTTTAGTATTAAAGCATACACAAGAAAGAGCTACTGAAAAAATTTTCATTTGTTTTATAACGCAGTGGTCACCAAGCATCTTCCTTGATAATGATTGTCTGATAATGGTTATGGTCTCTCCATAATATGCAAAATTTTAGACAAGCAGAACAAGATAGCGGGGAAGCGGTGTTGCAGATGGGAGCAAGTCTCAAAAGAATCGTGAAAGTAGAAGGGCTAGCATATCAGAAAGACACCTAAGGCAAGAAGCTGTCTTTCGTAAACACTTAAAAACTCCTTGTAAATGCTAGCATTGATTATAAGGAATGAACTGCTGACCAGTATAAATGCAAGGGAAAAATCTTCCTTTTCATTTTTCCATTAGAACATTTTTAGTAAGCCATTCTTCATCTTTAGAATGAGATTTTCCATTCAAATTGAATCTTTTGGGGATCCAGTTGGATTTATTTGTGCTGTTTCTTTTCTCCATATTTTGAGAAATTCCTCACACTAAAAGAATGGCTCTGAAATGGAAACAAAAAAATAAACTTCAAAAGTACTTACAAAACTCTACTTTCCAAATTATGATTCAGAGTGTTTAAAACCACCTTTCATTTGGCTTTTTGGAAAGTTTCCCAGGTTCCCAGAAGACTTAGTAGCCAGTAGCCCTATGAGCCCTCCTGGATAATCCTCAGAGCTGCAGAGCTGGTTTAGAGCTGATAAGCCTTCTTCCCCTGGCTGTAGGTCATACAGCAGATTTTCAAGTATCAGGGCAGATGACATAGAAAATAACTGAGAGATTTTGAAATTTGCATTGTTTCTATCATATTTGTGTGCAGATAGGTGGATGTCTGTAGACAACTTTTATTTTAAAACACTGGGATTTTCCAGCAGAAAAACATTCCTTAGAAAAATCTACAGTATGTTCAGGATTTCCTTTTTCTAATTAATGCCAGTACAATCCAGTTAATAGGACTAAAAGTGAAATGGAGTCATGAAGGGATTATTGACATTCTGTTTTGAAAACGCTCACAGAATGTCTAAATCCTGACTAGTAAATTGCTGACACAGGGTCTAAGCTTTTCCAGGGAAAATATGAGATGTTGGTGCTGACCTGTGCCATTGCAAAGCTGCAGCTTGTATACACAACACTTGAGGGTGGCTCTCTCTAGGGCTCTTTTCCCCCGCTTAGAGGTGGAGAAGCTTCCTGAAATGGAAATGTCAGATCTGATGTGATGTGGTGATATGGTGTCCACATAATATTTTTAAAAATGAGATGATTTATGTGGATTTCAAAACAACTGAAGTACAGTCATTCACTCAAAGTTTGATGTTACTGTCACTGGTTTTAGTAATAATCTACTCCCATATTCTGTTTCATCTCTAGACTCTGGAGCAAAGGAAATACCATCATTTTTATTTTGCCAAGTTAGGGAGAAACTGAGGCTAGAGTAGGAAACTGACTTACTCATCACCACACATAGGATGAACAGAATTCAAGACTGAGCCTCCAGTCAGAGTCCCTCTATCCTGTACCATAATAACAGGGATTACTTGAGTGCTCCAGTCATCCCTCTCCTGTGAATAATTACTAATGCTATTGAAGATTCTCACATATCTTAGATGTAAAAATTCTTCACAAATATTTATTCATATTTTTAAACAGCTTTGTGAATGTGTGGGCAATCTCAATGTGTGCATTTTTCATTAATATCCTAGCACAGGAGTTTGTTGGCAGGCACATTGTAGCAGACAGTTCGATGTTTAATTTTTGATGAATTTCTATATAAAGTAAATATTTGATGTGCAGTGAGTAGTTTGATTTCACATGTACATTTGTCCAGTCAAGGAATAGCCCTGTCCCTTTGCCCTTCACTCCACCAGACTGCCTGCACTCAAAAGAAATTATTTGAAATAACAGGTATACATAGGGCAATATTCACAATTAAATTGTATCCCAGGAAGTGACTGTAAGCATGATTTAGTGAAGATACTAAATAATGAATGAGTATCCATATTCTTGGTATATTTTAAGGAGACAAATAGGGAAAAACACTCTCCTGAAGTCTAATAAGGAAATCATTTTCTGTAAACGTGTCTTTTTGATCTTGCTACACGTGTGAGGTTTGCTCACTCAGCTTGAGGAGTGTGACCAGTCCACACTAAACCCCTTTGTAAGCTATGTATAGCTTTTCTTCACTGTGTTTGCCTTTGCTCCTGTAGGGTGAAGCTGTAGTCTGTAGGTAAGACTTGGAGCACTGTGATCAGGGTCCTTTCTTCTATGCTACATAGTATAAGGGTCTCTTCTCTTGGTAGAGACAGGGTGATGGTGACGAGGTCAGGGGTGGACATCACCTTGGTCTTTCCCCAGCTGTGTGAGCTGTTATCAGACCTGCACACCAGCTCTCTATGCTTCAGAGGTGTGCAGTCTCTTTTCTGCACCTCCCCCGTCCCACAGCCAAGCTCTGTCTACAGTATTACTTTTTCCCATTGTTACCAACAAGTACCAATGGAGAAGAAATTAGAGAACTACAATGAATTAGATAATTTCCCCTCTTAGCAAAGGTGCTATAAACCTGTTGTTTTCTCTGGCTTGTGTAGGACTGCTTCTGTCAAGTCATAGCACGTTGTTGCTTATCCCAGTGCCTTTAGCTGTTGGTTTCATTATCATAAGCTTATTCAGATGCTTCTAGCTTTCTTTTTTTGTATACAATAAGTAATTAGTGTAATTTAATATGTCATCATTGTTGCTTTTTCCAGCACAGAATAGTAGTAAAAATCCAATATAAATATAAAATTAATCGCACTATAACTTCCCTTACACTTCTGTACATCTTCAGATAAGTCCTCAACAGTGATCTGGGGATTGACAATTGACCCTTTCAAAAATTCTGTACATGCTTATTAATAACAATTTTATGGCCAAAATAGTATCATCAGAGGTTCAGCTTATATAAATACTTCAGGGTATCATAGCATAAAAAGCCTCTTTCTCAGAAGCGTGAGATAAAGCCAGCTATGACAGCATTAGTGAATTAGGCAGTGGAAACAATCTAAGGACAAGTGCATGATGTTTAGCTCAGTTCATTCCAATTAAAGCCTTCATAGTAATTTAAAAATCTAATGTAGAAATGTCCTGTTGCTCTTTGCTCTGTTTTTCCTGGGTATATTTAATAAGTGGCATCCCCTAGATAGAATATGTATTTTAGAAAGTAATTATTCATGTTTCTATTGCTAAAATCACAAAGCCTTTCCAAAATACTTGTGATAATAAAGAAAGATTGTACAGAATCCTTTATCTGTTTGTTTAAGTATCTCAGTGACGTCACAGATTACTTACTCATGCTTTTTGCCCATATTTATTACGAGGTCACTAGATGTTTCTCATATTCATTTTAGTTCACTGATCTCTGTTGTACCTTTTATCTCTCACATGTATATTTCTCCCAGCACATGGACATATATTAATATCCTGCTTGTTTACATGATTGTGAAGATTATTATTTTACTTCTCAAAAGAGGTAGGGCACATGTGCTATGAGTAAACTGTGTGATAATCTATGTAAATTATGTACACAGAAGCTATACTTTGCCCTTGGGGGAAATGCAAATTAGAACATTTTGTAGTTTGTTTGTTTTTAAATACATACACTTTTCACTTCAAGGCTCAGGACAGACTCCTTGTTTATTTTCCCATTGCTCATGATTTTTCTTGTAAATATCTCAGTCTTTAATGATTAGTTTTGCTACTTTGCCAGGAAAAAAAGTGCTTGATAAGTGAAGTCCTCAGAAAAGCATGTTTGGTGTATTTTATAGCTGTGCTGTAAGGGAATTATCTGCTTGTAAAAGGGTGTAAAACACACAACTCAAAGCCATTATAGTGATCTGACAGTCTTCATTCATTTTCTCCTAGTGCCGTCTTGTTTTCTTCTTTTATGTGAGTGCTTGTAATATTTTTAATACTGCATTACAAAAACACAACTGATTTTCCCTTTATGAAGCAAGAAAAACATATTCATAAAATGTGTTGTTTACTGCATTTGCAGTTTTCTGCTGATGTAATTTTTTGTATTAGTAAAATTATTTTTATACTCCTTAAGTACCCTTTCAGAGAAATGTTTTAATGTAAGTTGTCTGATTCTGTTTTAAGTGAAGGAGAAAACCTGGTAGAGGTTGTCTCTTTAAATCAGATCTGCAGTGTTGATGGACCCTCTAGCAGGCACGGTAAGAACCATTCTCACCTCTGCAGCAGGGAGCTTGACCATATAGACTCTCACATTCAATCAAAACGTTTTCCCTTTTAATATGCACTGTACCAATCCTATTCCCATGGTTACAGCTCGTGCTTCTTTGGTTGCTTCCAGTCTGTTGGAAAAGGAAGGCAGCATACATTTCTTGTACAGGAGTTTAAGACATCATGAAAGCAACCCTGTTGTGATTTGCATTTTAAATGTTTCTCTTTTTTTCTCATTGTACAGAATGCTGTAGCAGTAGCTTCAGTTCATTTGCCACAGTCTGTCTTCTCTCAGTCTTCAGCCTGGCAATCTGTTGATAACTCCACTTGCAAGCTACAGTTTATTGTCTTTCGGAATGGGAAACTCTTTCCTAGCACAGGAAACTCATCGAATCTTGCAGATGATGGGAAACGTAGGACTGTTGCCACACCAGCTGTTTTTGCTAAAATAGGTGAGGAGTTGTGATGTATTCTTTCCTTTAAAAGCGACAGTGTACTTGATAATATAGAGAATAGAAGAGCAGAATGTGCTGTGTGCTGCAAGGCTGGACACAGTCTCTTTCTTTACTACAAATCTTTGCAATTGTTCCTATCTGCATGATTTTATTCAAATTATCCTGAAAATAGAGAATATGCTTGCTGTATGACTAGAATGCAAATATTGGACTACTGTTTGTTAATAGTGTTGTTACAGATGCTTGTTTCTTAAAGCACAGTGCTATAGGAAAGAACCTTGTTTTACTCTTTACAATGAATATAGCAATGTTAACATCCTAGACACCGATAAAAATATAGCTTTTGAGTGGGAGTAGTGCCCTGTTGCACGTACCAATACTTACCGGTATACTTTCTGATACAATGGACATAAAACAGGTGTTATTAAGAGCTTTTGTCTAAATGTGATGCATTGTATGTGCTAGTGAGTCATTATTTTCATTGATTTTTCACCCAGGCAATTTTGCTAATTTTACTTGATACTGAATAGTGCTCTCATTTCTATTAACATTTTTTAAAATGTGACTTTCAAAGTGCAGAATTGTCTCAGCAATTAATCATACTACGAAAGTGAGCCGTTTCTGCATTTCCATAGGCAGTAGCACTGGTTGTAACTGAAAAATCTGAAACAAGAAAAAAATCTGCTTTGTGAAGGATGATTAGATCATTTAGACACATTGTGGGACTGGAATGTTCAGATTTATTTACAGTATAGTGAACTTTTGTGAATGTGAGCACTACCTTTGATTTTGACTGTTCAGGGTATATATCTATTGCTTTTTTCCCTGTAGTTTAGTGTATGTGATCTCTTTACACAGCATTCAAAAAGGTTTTCCACTCCATCTCTCTGATTCAGTTTGTTGCTTTTGCAGATGGGTGCAGTTTTGGAAACCTCAGCAGCCCTCTTACTATAGGGTTGAGGCACTTTGCACGGGGTATAGATCCCATTGCAGCCTTCTGGGATTTTGACCTTCTAGATGGACATGGAGGCTGGTGGGGAGAAGGGTGCCACATAGTTAGTTCTACCGGCAATATTACCACCATTCAGAGTACGCACTTCAGTAACTTTGCAGTGCTAATGGTAAGTATATGACTTAGCAAATATACTTGTATTTCTCTCTTTTGCTGTACATGTATGTTCTTTTTATGTGCATTTGTATCATTCTTACTTGTCAGTGATTGTCCTCCTGTTTTCTATAATGTTTAGTATAAAACAGTCTTAAAGAAAGTAAGTTATTTAAGTGAATAGTAAGTGAAAAAACCTGGTGGTCATTTTAATATCCAGAGATAGGCCTAATCAGAAATGACATTAAATTCAGTCTTACAAATGAAAGTTCCATCAAGGGACGATTAGTATGTAATGGTTATAAATTATAGGACAGGGTTTAAAAGTGTATACTCCTGTGTGCTTTTACATCAGCACATCTCAGAGGCTGGTCTGCTTTTGTTCCTGCCCTGCACTGTGTTGATCATACTAATTAGTTGCAGGCATACCGCAATGTTGAATCATTTAATAAATGGAGAGGAATTCCATCTTCTGCTCTTTTAAGTAAGGACAGTGCTATCCTTGTTGATTCTATAGGAGGTTCAGTTTGTATACCAGTGCTGGTAGCCTTCTTATAAAATTGCTGTTCATGAAAAATATTTCTGTGCAGTACTAGCAAATCAATCTGCTTTGGTCTAGTCTCAGTCACACTTACAATTCCCATTGCATTTATTTAACTATCCTGTTTAACAGAAAGTTACCTTCATGAAAGCAAAAATATTATGCATGCAATAATGACCTGTTATTATTCAGGGAGTACAGGAAAGCAAACAAAAAATGAGAGGTTTCTAACATATATCAGTGAGAATATGTTTGCACCATTAGAAGTATTTATTACAAATGAGTTGTAAAAAGATTAGCCAGATGTGTACTGTTAATACCAGGTTGATCCTGAATGCTGGTGCATGATTTCACTGTAGATGCTGCTTGTGTACATTACATAAATGTTTATAGTCGAGTAAATAATGTATTATGTGTATGTGTAAGGGACAGCAAACATAGGCGACAGGAATTGCGAGGACGTGTGCAGAGAATACCAATCTGCTGCTGTCAGATGGAGCCCAGATGGCAGCCAATCATAGCACAAGGCTGTGGCACCCACGAGTTAAATGCAGATATTATCGTCCACTTCATAAGAACTGATTTGCCTCAGAGTTATTCACCCATTCCAGAATTGCTCAGAATTTAAGAGCTATTCCTAAGATTTGATGACAACTAATATATCTCAATTTTGTACAGCTTCTGTGAGTTCTCTTTTACCCCCCAGCCACTTGTTTTCCCAAATATGAAACATAAATTTGCTTTGAGGATGTTCTTCTAAATTCATTAAATAAAGCACCTGTTGACTTTGCAGGTGCCACACCCAAAATGGCTTCCTCCTCTTTCAACTGCTTGGGTTCAGCCTATGTTTTTTAAACTTTGAGTAGCAGCTAAATGTTAAGTAGTTGCTTGCAAACAATTAATTCTATGGTTTCATTTTGTTTGTGAAAATTGTGTACTGACACAAGGGCCACAACGAATTTTTGGGTTGTAAACTGAACGCACACTTACCTCTGAAAAGATGTAGCAGATTGTTTTTTCTATAACCATACTGGCAACTGAGGCACCCTTTAATGCATTTTTTCCATTTGGTATATAATTCTGCTTTAGGTCTTGTGTTTGTTTTCTTATGGCAATTCAACTTTGCCTTTTTCATGTAAGTATCTTCCATTTTTATCTGTGCAAGACAAGAAAGCAGAATCTTAGACTCACCCTTGCTTTGCAATTGATATGGCAGCAAACAATATGATATGTTCCTTAGCTCATGTTTTCATGTTTCACAGTCACTTTTAAGAAAAAAGATGCCTGACCTTAAGTCATTTATATATATATTATTCAGGGAGTATATATATATATGTGTGTGTGTGTACATATATATGTATATATATATGTACACACATACACACACAAGTACTTCTTCCAACAGCTGTCTTTCTAAGCAGCTATTGGAAAACTTTTGCAGCTTCATTATGTGGAACCATTTTCATTCAGGTGCTATTTCTTAATCAGTGTTCTGTGGCATGAAGACTACACTTTTCTGGGCAGTTCAGTTCTCACATGAGAAATGAAAAATATTTCATTGTTCTGCTTAGCTATTCATTTATTATGTGAACAATATAAAGTGCCTATGTGTATCTTCTTAATTCACACCTGAGTGCCTGGTGTGCTTCAAAACACTAACAGACAGCAAATTCAAAATAGATAGCATATGGTATATAACCAATGAAATCAGCTATAGTAATGTGATACATGTTATTAATCTAGAATTCCGTAACCTTTTAAAACATAAAAATTCATAATTGGTTATTATGTTTTGGGGCAATAGCAGAAAACTGAAGCAGCATCTGTAAACTGAAGAGCAATAGTGATGAAGGTTTACATTGCCTTCAGAATAATATATCTCCTTCTGTAGAACGAGACAAAATAGAAGCCTTGGTTAATCCAAATGTCTATTTCATAGCTAGTATAGCACGTATTCTGATTTGTCATGTTTTTGAATAGTAAGACAAAGTCCCCTGAACTGCTTTTATGAAAGTTGTTTCTGCCTATGTACCACAGAGGGGTTAAAAGAGGTTTCATAGAGTCTCTTTTTAGAACCACAGCAATCAAGGATTTATCAACTACGATTGATAATTAATAAGCATGAGCATACTTCAAGTGAGAGGATTCATGTAGAGCCATTGATTTCTCTCTGTGACAGTTGTTCAAGTGATGTCAATGAGAGAGAGAGAGCACAGTTTGGAGGTTGGCTCAGAAAGGAGGTGCAAGCTCCTTCCTGCATATGCTCTCACACTTTCACTGTGCTCTGGGTTGCACTGTTGGTTGGAAGTCAATTAGTAGTGTCATACGCAATAAGGCATTGTCTTTTTCTGATCAGCTTTTTGAATGGTATGTTCTAGGGGTGAGAGTAAAATACTGAGGACTAAACTCACGAGTTGTGTTCCTGCTCACTGCAGGGGAATTGGACAAGATGACCTTTAAAGGTCCCTTCCAACCCAAACTGTTCTATGATATACTGTGTGTTTAGACCAGTCTCCTATTTTATCTTTTCTTCTGTTATCTGCAGGTCAGAGAGAGACAGTCACATTCTAGTTTCTTTTGGAGGTTGCCAAACCCTCTGTAGTCTGGAACTATAATAAACCTCTGCAATATAACTTTTTGGTTTAGAGTAAAGTTATGAACTTACATATTCTGACTTTTTGGTATATTTAATTATTTTTTCTATAAATACTATTTGTGTTGTGCTCTTCTGTGAACTGATTTGTATATCAACATTTTAATTTTTCAGGATGTTGTTTGTGTATGTTATGACCAATCTGGTACCCCACAGCCATAGTATATCTGAGTAAAATTACTCAGGAGATAACAAAAATATCCAACAGCAACACTGAATTTCAAAATTTGCTAAATATGTTTTGACTTACATTGTCCTTTCATTTTTCTTAGAATGGCAATTCAATAGTGATGGATATTACTGTAATTGTATACAGTATTTCCTTTCCCTCTTCAGACTGCTTTGCCAATAGTAATTTCCTCAGATCTGCCAAATAAACAGTATCAAAATTCTTTAAGTATACTATTTCTCAATTAACATAAAATGGATTAATCAATGTTGTTAGCATTTTTAATTTTAATCCTGAAGACAGGTTAAATGAACATAAAATCATAACTCCTTTCCTGTTTTGTCACAATGTATCTCATTATACTAAAAAAAACAGATGGGGGCTTTGTTGAATTTATTTTTCCTTTGTGAATGTAAGCAGTCATCGTTTGCAGAAGTAGCATACGTTCCGTGGATGGCTATTTGAGATAATTAGGGCTGAGGAGACTGAGCTCACAAAAACAGAGCAAATTTGAAACTATTCTGGAAGCAAACCTTGGAAATCTCTGTGAGTGTGAAAATGAGGAGAGGCAAGATACTAGGAATGGATCATGCCAAGAGTCACAGGATTTTTCTCCTGTTGTTTTACAAGCATTCCCTGAATCTTTTAAGTCTTTACAAATTGGTAGGATCACAGTACTGCAAAATCTATTTTCAATATTTTCAGTGTGACTGAAGACAATTGCAATATTTCTTAGGTCTATTCATGAAGTTCAGTTCTGAAAATGATCTTCTAAACTTCCACATTTCAGGTCTTCTCCAAATTAAACAGCCTGTCTAAGCCTTTCGAGAAATTAATACATGAGTCAGGGAAGTGTTACACAGATGTCATTTAGAAGGTTGACATAATTGCAGTATTTTACATTTTTGTCATAGAGAGCACAGGTTTTTTGTGGAAACATGTTTCAGTACTTTGAAAAATCAGACTGCTTATAAAGACAGATTTAAGAATGAACTTCTCATTTTTTTTCCTCTTTTTAAACACCTACTTTTACACATGCAGAACAGATGATAGCAGAGTTTGTGCCCCAAAGACTATGAAGTGATTCAGAAAGTTTACTTGCTATCTACAGAATTAACAATCAATGTAGTGGGAATTGCAAAATTCACTGGAATTAGATTCCTCTGCATGTGTGTAGATCCTTCAGTGTGAAGAGCTAGATTTCTAACCTTTACTGTCATTCAGAGGCCTGGCAAGGAGAAACATACCCTTCACTTAAGTCCTCAGCTTGCATGTATTGCTCACCTAACAGAGAATGCTATAGGGAAGAGAATGGGCAGTATTGAGTCCAGCTTCCCAGGAAAGATTGCTTTCTTTCAGAATATCCAAATGTGCCAATACTTGCATAAGACCTTGGAATTAGAGCCCTCATAAGAGCAAAATCTGGCTTTTAACCCTTTCTTCTTGGATTACAACTACATTTTATTTAATTACACCTTATACATGTAATTATATGTATTAGTTGCTCTGTAAAATATGTAAACTGGCCTGGTACTGGGGACAAAAAATCCAGTCTTGTCTCCCTCAAAGTGCACTAACTTTATAACAATTCAAGCCTCTGGATGAAGCCATTTTTTCCATTTGCTCTTGCTTTCTTCTGGCTTAATGGATCTTGCATTCTTTGTGGGGCACCTTCAACCAGAGGGTAAAGGGGTCTAGACTATAAAGGAGCTCAGTAAAATGGGTTAACTCTTGGAAGAAGGGAGTTGTAAGTTAAAGACCTAGAATCTAGGTCTTGAGCCATGTTACTGTCTTGGTGGTTTCTACTGGGCTCCTTCCAGATCATGTCTCTATTGTACTGAAGTGCACCAAACTGGACACACTAGCTGAGATTTTTGTCTCACAAATTGTGAGTTTAAGGGAATAATCACTTCCCTCAGCCTTTTGCCTTCACTTTTACTAATATGGCCCAATGTGTTGTTCACCTTGTGTCCCACAAGGACTCACCACTGCCTTGCTTTCAATTTACTATCCACCAGGACCTTCTGATCCTTTTCTGCAAAGCTTTTATTGCAGTCAGTTGTCCCCTAGGCTGTACTGTTGTTGGGCTTACTTTGTCCCAGAGACAGGAAACTTTTTATTTCTCTTCATTGAACTTCATGAAGTTCATGTAAACCCCCTCCCTCTAGCCTTTTGAGATCCTGCCAAGTAGCAGTCCTTCCCTCCACCACATCAACTTCTCCACCCAATGTGCATTGTAGTTTTTTTGGCTCTCCGTGGAGACCCAGCTCTATCAATAATTTCCATATTCTGGTGCTCCTAAACATCCAAATGTTTGGCTCCTAATTTTTAAGTTTTGTTTTGTTTAAGTAGCAGGAATCTAAATACAAATAGAAACCTAAATATTAGCATAATTGATTGTTCAAATGAACTTGTGTTCATCCAACTCTCTGTAATGCTTAGATATCACTTCCTCAGGGACCAGTTTCAGTTGTCCTGCTTTAAATATGGAAACCAGTTAGGCTATACTTTCTAACATCATTCTATTGCAAGCAATATATTAAAAATAAATGTTTATTTTGCCAATATAGATAGATGGATTACAGAAATACAAACTAGATTGTTTTAAGTGGCTGTGATTTTGTCGAAGTACCAGATATTTTGTAGTAGTTCACTGTGTCTTCCCCTCAGCTTTCTCACCATCTGTTGTTGGATGTCTCAGGGCTACCTTTGGTATGTAAATTGTCTATACCTCTATTCTTTCATATTAACTGATCAGTATAGGTGTATCTGTTTCAGTTGTTTTTTGGAGTGAAGTCTCAAGTAAAAGTGGAACAGTCCCTTTTGCTCTCTGATGTTTTTATAATTCTGAGTGTTGGATGAAATAGCTGATAAAAAGTCTTTTCTGTCTCTAATTTCCATCACTGGTTTCTATTGTGCCTTATATGATGGCATTTACAGCTGAAAGAAGCCAGTTTCACACTTTATAAAGGTGAACAAATGACATTCTCCATAGAGAACATTTTGCTGGCCTTGTAGTTGTAGACAGCAGTTTGTGATGGTCAGAGTCTTGTGTGTATTCATTTTTCTGTAGATAATTTGTGCCATTTTTTGATATCATCACTGTTTGAATCTCCTCTAGGAAATCAAATCAAACTCACCTTTTTAGAATGTAGAAAACAACTGTGCTGCTTTGTGTACAGCATTAAAAAAATAATTTTGTTTTCTGCATGCTGTCTTCCCCAGAGGATTACTCAGGGGAGGTTGGAAGATCAATAAGGTTTAATTATCATCAAAAAGCAGACAAGATAAATTTATCATATATCTATAATGAAATCAGTTTTCAATACACAAAAGTCTTAAAAGGATATTCTGCATTCACAATAATGCATTATGATACTCAAAAGTTTTGCCATTTATTTACAGTACACTATTAGAAAAGAGATAATAATAAACAAAATAGTATTTTAAGATGAAATTAGCTTTAAGGTGCTGATTATTCTTGATTCTTCTGAAGGCAGAATGGCTATATTCCTGTAGGATATACGGCATTTCATACGGATGTTCAAACATAGTGATTGATTGATCTATGCATTTACCCTGTTAAAAGCTAGTTTTTAGTACACTAAATGATACTGCCTCAAGTAAAATCACTTTCATTTGTTGCTACATAAATAGCTTCACTACGTTTCCTTTTTCACAACTTTGTTAACTCTTCTGAGTATTTTTTTCAGAAATATCCAAGATATTTGCCTTTAAATAACACTGTTACTACTATATTAGTTACAGTAACAGTTTTCTAAATGCACAGAAATGAACCGTGTACTTAAAGTTGTGACAAAGCATAATATTGGTGTACCAATATATAATTATATCAGTAAGAGTTGGAAGTATATTTTATCATTTGCAACAGAGTATTTCTGTTTAATTGTCCAGTACTTTACCACTTGAGTATGAGTCAAAATTGTACTGAACATTTCTGGTAAATATCACTCTACCTCAAGAAATTCACTCTGTAAAAGAATTAATGGGGAGATGAAGCAAATAAAAACATGGGAGAAAAGATGGTGAAAAAAAGGGTGCTTTAGTGGAGATTCAGTGGCAGATCTGAGCCAACAGATTTTTAAAGAATTATTTTTAAATTGTGAATTAAGTGTATGTATGGCTAGGCTT
>VWZO01012026.1:1023-17189 GCA_013396975.1 Bucco capensis
TCCCCTTCTGCGAGTTGTTTCTCGGTCAGGCAGGAGGCGAAGAGAAAGAGGAACAGGAACAGCAACAGGAACAGGAACAGGAAGTGTCTGGCACCTCTGTCTGCCTTTTCATATTCAGAGAGAACATACCCAGGGTCCTGTGCGGCAGGCGGTCTTTTTGCTCAGTTGATTTGCACATGAAAGTCACCTCCCTACTCTGTGCCCACCCGATTCCCCCCGGCCCGGTTCCCTCTGGCCCGCGGGGCGTGCTCGCCCCACACCACGCCAGGGAGCCCCTGGGGGGACTTGCACTGCGAGCCACTGCTCCAGCCTGCCCCACACCCCACACCCATTTATTACTGTGGTTACCAGTGTCAACAACCTGGGGGAGGGGGTGGCAGCAGCAGAGCAGTTTGGTAAACAAAGCAAACAGGTTTGGGAGAAGGAGGAGGAGGTAAGGTGGACACAAGGAACTTCCTGTTTCACATATCCCATCACAGGATCTTATAGCAGTTTTCCAGTACCTAAAGGGGGATTATAAGACAGAAGGAGAGAGACTTTTTTAAGCGGTCAGACTGTGATAGGACAAGGGGGAATGGTTATAAGCTGAAGGAGGGGAAATTTAGATTAGAGATTATGAGGAAGTTCTTTACCCAGAGAGTGGTTAGGCACTGGAACAGGTTGCCCAGAGAGGTTGTGGATGCCCCCTCCCTGGCAGTGTTCAAGACCAGGCTGGATGAGGTCCTGCGTGACCTGGTCTAGTGATTGGCATCCCTGCTCAGTGTGGGGAGGTTGGAACTAGATGATCTTTAGGGTCCCTTCCCACCTGGCCATATGATTCTATGGTAAACGCAGAAACTCGTATGATATGTATCTCCTAACTTCTGAATGAATTTTATTTACTATTTTAAATCACCTGATATGATCTTTTACATGCATCATGCATGAAGAAATTACAAGCCTGTCAGTCATGCAGTATTTCATGCATGATCAGAAGTTCACCTGGGATATCATAGAGTATCTCCAAAGCGCATTCATTTTAATTTGCCAGCCTATTTAAACAAGAAGACGCCTGTGAAGATTAAACTTCTATCTTAAAGGAATGATGTAATACAATAAGTATATAAAGCTATACGCAGTTCTGAAACTTCATCATGATTCCTGTGGAGTGATAGAAACATCAGGTTCTTGTTGCTTGTTGAATTAATTTGAGCTGTATTTATTATAATACTGAGAGAGAATACACTATTCATGGAAGACTCAGAGTAACATAGTTGGTGTCTATTAAAACAGAAACTACTCTGCATTTTTAACTTTGTGTTAGGCTGCTTTGTCACTCTCTCTAAAAAGACACCTATTAAAAACATTCAACAATGAGCAAAAATTCCATGTTTCAGTCAAAATAGACATGACCAAGTTTCAGGATTGTGATGGGTTGACCTGGGCCGAGTGCCAGGTACCCACCAAGGTTCTCTATCACGTTCTCGCCCCACACCTCCCACGACACAAGAAGAGGGAGAGAACGGATGGAAACAGCCCGTGGGTTTTAGTAAAGGCAGTTTAATAGGCCAAATAAAGAAAGGCAAAGCCACGCGCATGAAGCAAAGCAAAGCAAAATTGAGCTTTAGTCTCTACTTCCCATAATAGGCGATGTTTGGCCCTTTCCCGGGAAGCAGGGCTCCGGAACACGTAGTGGTTGCTTGGGGGGCAGACGTCTTCTTCCCGCCCCCTTCCTTCCCCCCTCTGTCCTTTATCCCTGAGCTGATGTCATATGGTATGGAATAGCTCTTTGGTCAGTTTGGGTCAGCTGCCTTGATTACGTCCCTTCCCAGGATCTTGTCCACCCTGTCGCTTTGGTGCTATGCCAGCCTTATAGCAGTCACAACATCACGTTATCTTCAATCTGAGGCACAGCGTTTCTGAAAACTGTAGGGGAACATTAACTCCATCTCAGCCAAACCCAATACAAGGATAACACAATGATCTTAACTCAAATGCTTATTCTAAGTAGCCCTCTGCTTTGCCTATGGCTTTTTTTCTGTTTTGGGTTCTATTGGTCTATATGTGTACACACATAAAAATATATTCCCATTACCAATATTAAACATGAATGTATAATTTAACAGCCTACATTTGTATGGATATCTAAGATAGATAGACCTCAAGTTAAAAATTAATTTAATCAAGTTAAAATTAATTTAATTTAACCAATAATTTTTCAACAGTAAAGACACAGTCCTTTATCACTTGAATCCCAAATTCATTGACTTCAGATCTTTATGGTAGATTTTGAGAAAAGGGTCAAAAGTTCATATTTTTCCCAACTCAGCATGTCTAGGTGCATATTTCAACAGAATCCTTTGGAGGAACTTTAATTTGCATAATTTGCTATTTTAATTTGGAAAAACAATACAAAGTGAAATAGTTTAGCTGGGAGTTGCATGAGACAAGATCAACTCTCAAAAAATCAGGATCAATTTTCTGTGATTTAGAGAATAAATGATAGTAGTTAATGTGCAATAAATCTGAGTGTGAGAGAGCAAAACTTATTTTTAGTTTTTGTTTCAGAGTTCTGGAAATTAATCCCCATCTTCATTTAGGGGACATTTATGTAATAACATAAAGCCTCTTAGTCCTTGGGGACATGCCATGGACAGTGCTTCCCATTACTTCAGAGATTGTGCTGTCTGTGCACTGAAATCAATACAGCCAAGAGAATGATTCGGTATATCGCCCTTTTCAGCTGTGAGTCATCATTACATGTCATTTTGCTTTCAAAGGGTTTTTTTGCCCTAGTATTACTGTCCTCAGCCTGCAAAAATACACACTTCAGGAGAACAACACTTTATCAAATTATTTCTCCATTGAGAAACCAACACCTGTTTACGTATTTCTTGTTGAAAATGGTCTACAGAAACTTCAGAAAATATGAAGACAATCAGGATATGTCCTCATTTAATCTTTCTCATTCACTGCTAACAATGTTGGCAGAGAATTCACAATGTAGCAGAGAAATTTGAAGAAATAATGGCCAGAGGATGAATATGAGAGGAAGACAGAGGTAAAAGTTTGCAATAAAACCAGTGAGATTGATCTCATCTAATTCCAGCCATGTAAGAATTAGACTTCTGAGATAATCTATTTTAGTTGAGGCACTTTCTCTGGTCAGAGGGGACAAATAGTCATCTTACAGGGTGATTCAACCATTGATAATTAGTCATAGTGCTCAACAATTCAGCTCCAGATTATACCACTTTTTTTATGGTGACTTAAAGCACTCTTTTTATTTCTATAGATTTTATTGAATAATAGTCCACTGATGACAACAAAAGCTTAAGAAAGAGCATACCTGCAGAGATCTATGTGTAAACACCTACATTTGAGAGACTTAATTCTGAATTGAATTATTTCAGTACTGGGTAGCAAGTAGAGAAGATCACTGCAGAGACCTCCATTGTCAAGTAATCTGTAGTGCATTGGTATTTACACACTCTTAAGAAATGCTTTTCCTTAAGTTAAAAAGAAATTTAATGCACTTTAGACACATTTGAGACAGGCTAGTGATATGCACAGGGTTGGGTACCTCAGTACAATAGATTTACTCCAATCCATTAAGCCATGTTAAGGAGGTTCATTAAGGCCAAGTGCTGTGTCCTGCACTTGGGTCAAAACAACCCCAGGGAATGATACAGGCTTGGGGATGAGTGGCTGGAAAGCTGCCCAGCAGAAAAGGACCTAGGGGTGCTGGTGGACAGCTGGCTGAATATGAGTCAGCAGTGTGCCCAGGTGGCCAAGAAGGCCCACAGGATCTTGGCTTGTACCAGGAATAGTGTGGTCAGCAGGAGAAGGAAGGTTTTTGTGCCCTTGTACTTGGCACTTGTGAGGCCTCATCTGGAGTACTGTGTTCAGTCCTGGGTCCCTCATTACAGGAAAGACATTGAGATGCTGGAGTGTGTCCAGAGGAGAGCTACCAAGCTTGTGAGGGTTTTAGAGAGCAAGTCATATGAGGAGAGGCTGAGGGAGCTGGACATGTTTAGTTTAGAGAAGAGGAGGGTAAGGCTTCTCTGCTGTAGGAGGCCCATTGCCCTCTACAACTACCTGAAAGGAGGTTGTAGAGAGGTGGATGTTGGCCTCTTCTCCTTAGTAGGTAATGACAGAACAGAAGAAAAAGTCTGGAGTTGCGACAGGGGGGTTTGGATTGGATATTAGGAAGAAATTCTTTACAGAAAGAGTGGTGAGGCACTGGAACAGCCTTCCCAGGGAGGTGGGTTGAGTCACCATCCCTGGAGGTATTTAAGAAACATGTAGACATGATGCTCCAGTACATGCTCTAGTGGTAGTCATGGAGGGGTGGGTGTGATTATTTTTTTTGTTGTTTTGTTGGGGTTTTTTTGGTGGGACTCAGTGATCTGAGAGGTGCTTTCCAACCATGAATATTCTGTGATTCTGTGAGTTGATTGGTGACAGCCAACACAGCTTTACTAAGTGCAAATCATGCCTGACAAATTTGGTGGCCTCCTATGACAAGATTACAGTGTTGGTGGATAAAGGAAAAGCAAATGACATCATCTATCTGGACCCCTATGCAAAACATATGACACTGTCCTGCATGGCATCCTTGTCTCTATATTGGAGAGACATGGATTTGATGGATGGATCACTTAATGGATAAGGAATTGACTGGATGGTCACACTCAAATTATTGCAGTCAACCACTTGGTGTCCAAGTGGAGAGCACTGATGAGTGGCCTTCCTCAAGGATTGATATTGGTGCTGGTGCTGTTTAGTGCCTTTGCTGGCAACATGGACAGTGGGATTGAGTGCAACCTCAGTAAGTTTGCCAACATCACCAAGCTGTGTGGTGCAGTCAACACACTAGAGGAAAGAGATGCCATCTAGGGAGACTTTGACAGGCTTGAGAGGTGGGCCCATGCAAACCTTATGAAGTTCAACAAGGCTAAGTGCAAGGTTCTGCAACTGAATTGGGGCAATCTCAATCCCAAATACAGGCTGGGTAATGAATGGATTGAGAGCAGCCCTGCTTATTGGTGTTGGTAGGCGACAAACTGAATATGAGCCAACAATGTGCACTTACAGTCCAGAAAGCCAATTGCACCCTTGGCTGCACTAAAAAAAATGTGCTCAGCAGGTCAAGCAAGGGAGGTGTTACTCCACTCTAATGAGATCTCACCTGGAGTGCTGCATTCAGCTCTGGGGCCTCTAACATAAGAAAGACATGGAGCTGTTGGACTGAGTCCAAAGGAGGGCTAAAAAATGATCAGTGGACTGGAGCACCTCTTATATGAAGACAGACTGAGAAAGCCTGGAGAAGATAAGGCTCCAGAAATACTTTATAGCAGCCTTCCAATACCTAGAGGGGGCCTACAGGAAAGCTGGATAGGAATTTTCTGCAACAGCACATGGTGACAGGACAAGGGGTAAATGGCTGTAAAATGAAAAAGATTAGGTTTAGGTTAGCTTTAAGTGTGGCAGGTGCACTCATGCCTCACAAAAAAATTAACAGCCTATGGACCAGACACACAGCCTGAGACAAAGTAGCTGAGGCCTGTAGGAGCCAGTGTGGCCTCTGAGAACACCTTGCATGGGGGTGTAGCATGAATCCTTTCAGAGGTGGTTTGGCCTGCTGCTGTGGGCAGCATCTCAGTATCTGGGGCTTGTGTTTGTTCACCAGCTCAGGCACAAAAGGAGCATTCTGGCCTCATGGCAGTTGGAGTTGATGACCCTGCTGAGTGGTCAGGGAAGAAGCCTTCCCTTCAGCATTGGGACGCCATCCAAGGAAACTTTTGCAGATTGAGTGTTCAGATACCCTCACAGGAAGGGTTTCTCCCCTCTTTTGAGTTAGGGCATGTGTAATTTTGTTCTGTATTGTCTAGTGCCTGTGCTATTTGTGACTAAGGAATTGGTTGTGCAGCAGTTAAATCTCTGACAACTGAACCTTTTAATTTGTCACAAGGAGTGCTAATTGACTTTGTTAATTAAATCTCTATTTTGGTTAAACAATTGCTATCCGTTTTGTGGGTCCCTCCATGACAGTAAAGAAGTTATTCACCATGAGATTAATGAGGCACTGCAACAGGTTGCCTGGAAAGGCTGTGGATGCCCATTCCCTGGTAGTGTTCAAGGCTAGGTTGGATGAGGCTTTGAGCAATGTAGTCTAGTGGAAGGTGACAGAGATTTTAGAATTACATGATCTTTAAAGGCCCTTCCAACCTGAAGCATTCTATGATTTTATGAACTGTCTGACTTCATGCAATAATGCTGAGTTAGTGCTGGTATTTTTGTTCATCAGTCCTCTGATTTAAGTGCCTAAACCAGTGGGAAGACACAGAAATTAGTCCATTTAAAATTATAGAATTTTACAATCCTTTAGGTTGGAAAAGATCTTTAAGATCAAGTTCAGCCATTAACCTAGCACTGCCAAGGCCACCACTAAACCATGTCACTAAGCATCACATCTAAATGTCTTTTAAGTACCTCCTGGGGACCCTGTTTTAATACTTAACAACCCTTTAAGTGAAGAAATTTTTCTTCTAATCAAAACCTCCCTGGAACACCTTAAGGCTATTTCCTTTTGTCCTGTCACTTGTTACTCGGGAGAACAGACTGACACCCACCTTGCTACAACCTCCTGGTTGTAAAGAGAGATAAAGTCTCCCCTTAGCCTCCTCTCCTCCCGACTAAATCATCCCAGTTCCCTCAGCTGGTCCTTGTAACACTTGTTCTCTAGACCAGTCACCAGCTTCACTGCTTTTCTCTGGACACGCTCCAACACCTCAATGTCTTTCTTGTACTGAGGGACCCGAAACTGAACACAGTATTTGAGGTGTGTCCTCACCCGTGCTGAGTACAGGGGGATGATCACTTCCCTAGTCCTGTTGGCCACACTATTTTGGATACAAGCCAGGATGCTATTGGCCTTCTTGGCCACCTGGGCACATTGTTGTCTCATATTCAGCTGGCTATCGGCCAACATCCCCAGGTATTTTTCCACTGGGCAGTTTTCCAGCCCCATGCCTGTAGCCACTGCATGAGGCTGTTATGACCCAAGTGCAGGACGTGGCACTTGGCCTTGTTGAACCTCATCCCACTGGCCTCAGCACATTGATCAAGGCTGTCTAGGTCTCTTGTAGAGCCTTCCTACCCTCTTGTCCTGGTTTGACCAGAAGAACTAAGGATTTATTAGGGTCAAAAGAACAATCTCTTTGAGAGGGCCTCCAAGGTGCCCCCTCTCCCCAAACGGGGACAGCAAAATAAAATAAAAGCACCAGGCACACAGATAGTGAATTCTAAGAATAGCTTTATCTATATTTAAATGCTACAACTGTATGAGAAGAGAAATGATAGGGAAGGAAAGGTTTGTTAGTTGGAAATGGCTTCAGGCCTCACCCTCCCTACAATGGCCGAGCTATACAGGCCCGACAACCGAGACGGGCTCCTAGGCCCACCAATCAATTACCCCTTCTTATCAGAACCTTCCACCCCCTGCCAAGAACAGGCTCCTCACTTCCACCCCGGGAAGTGGGGACCCAGTCTCCCAAGAGATTAAAAGCAATATATATGTATATATCTAAATACCCAGCTATTTCAGAGGGGAAGATCTTAAGCCGCCGGGAAGAAAAGCAGGAAGGAAGGAAGGGAGGAAAAAAACGGAAGACAATCCTTATATAAACAAGGATGCGTCATTCTTTTTCACGTGGCAGTCCAGCCGTTCGGCACAGCTCCAACCTTTCGCTTTGTTATCAGTTTTTCTCAATAAATCCTTCAGGTCACAGCCTTTGGTCCTCCAGGGCACAGCATCGGTCCTTATGAGTTTTTTTTCCTTTCCTGCATAAATTCTTCTTGCGGGCAAGGGAAGGGGGGGGAAAAAAGACTAGCCAATCAGTTCCTCCCTCCCTCTTAAAGGGAAAAAGACGTACAAATATCAAAGGACCCCTTTCTCTTCAATTTTAGTCACACTATGACACCTCTAGATCAACACCCCCACACAACTTAATGTCATCTGCAAACTTACTGAGAATGCACTCAATCCCCTTGTCCAGAACATTGATGAAGACATTAGACAGAACTATCACCAATACTGAGTTCTGGAGAGCACCACTTGTAACTGGCCACCAAGTGAATTTAACTCCATTCATCACTCCTCTTTGGACCCAGACATCCAGACAAGTATTTGTCCAGGAAAGAGTACTCTTGTCCAAGCCACGAAGATCAGTTCAATGCTTATTTAACTCATTGACAGGACTGACTTTGGATGAAAGAATTGCTATAATATCTTTTGGGAGCTGCCATTCTGAGTCATTCAAAAACACTGTATAACCTCTGATCTTCAGCTGGATGATCTTTCCTTCAGTATCTGTATCTCAGTCATGGAAATGTTTATGTTTGCTCAGGAGCCTGGATAGAACATAGTGCATATTGAAAAAATCCTAAGGCACCAAATAGCTAATTTCAATTTTTACCAATTCAATCCCTTTGTGCAGAAAACGTCACTGACCCTCTAAAAGGCAAGTATAAGTTTTATTTATATATTGCAACTTTAGTAGGGCTATACAGCTTAGTTATTTTTCTAGAAATAATTTTGACTTTAGGGGCTTCTGGTCAAGATGGCGGTGCACATGCAGCAGGGTTTCTATCGGACGCAGCTGNGCCCGGCATGCTTCTTGTTGTTGCCCGGCGTGCTTCTTGTTGTTGCCCGGGGAGTGGTGGGCAGGTTGTGGGGGTCTTCGATCTGGTGGGTGGGCATGTGGGGTGGTTTTATGCGGGGTCTTGTGGGCAAGTGGTCTGGGGTGTTTTGTTTCTTTTTTTTCCCTTATGCGATTGTGAGCTATGCTGGCGATGGNGCGTTGCATGGCAGAGGTTTTGGGTTGGGTCAAGTCGGTGGTGACTGGGGGGTCCCCTCCCGATGGAGCCAATGGGGCCCCGGTGGGTGGGTGGGTAGGANTATATGTCCATGGTGAAGAATGAATTGGATAATACCCCTACTCTGGAAGAAACTCTTACGGCCATACAGCAGGTGAAAATCGGCAAGGCAGCTGGGGTTGATGGTATTCCACCTGAAATTTGGAAATATGGGGGTCACGCAATCCATACTAAATTTCGTGAGTTTGTGGTGTGCTGTTGGGAATTAGACGAACTACCATCAGACCTTCGTGATGCAGTCATCATCACTTTATATAAGAAGAAAGGAGCTAAATCAGACTGTTCAAATTACCGTGGGATCACTTTGCTTTCCATTGCTGGTAAAATTCTGACAAGATTACTCTTGAACAGTCTAGTCCCGGCTACAGCAGAAGGAATTTTACCTGAAAGCCAATGTGGTATTAGAGCCGACAGGAGTACCGCAGACATGATATTTGTTCTCACACAACTGCAAGAGAAATGTAGGGAACAGAACAAAGGTCTTTATGTAACCTTTGTTGATCTCACCAAAGCTTTTGATACTGTGAGCAGAAATCATAGAATCATAGAATCATAGAATGGCCAGGTTGGAAGGGACCCTAAAGATCATCTAGTTCCAACCTCCCCACGCTGAGCAGGGATGCCAATCACTAGACCAGGTCACCCAGGGCCGCATCCAGCCTGGCCTTGAACACTGCCAGGGATGGGGCATCCACAACCTCCCTGGGCAACCTGTTCCAGTGCCTAACCACTCTCCGGGTAAAGAACTTCCTTCTAATCTCCAATCTAAATTTCCCCTCCTTCAGTTTATACCCATTCCCCCTTGTCCTATCACAGTCTGACTGCTAAATGGTCTATGGCAGGTTTTGGAACCTGTAGGTTGTCCCCCCAAGTTTCTTAAAATGATTATATTATTACATGAGAATCAGCATGGCCAAGTCAGATACGGCGATGCACTTTCTGAGCCCTTTCTAACAACTAATGGCGTGAAACAAAGCTGCATTCTTGCACCAACTCTATTCACGCTCTTTTTCAGCATGATGCTCCAAAGGGCCATGGCAGAATTTGATGACCAGGATGGTATCTACATTAGATATCGTACTGATGGAAGTCTATTCAACCTAAGGCGTTTGAAGGCCCATACTAAGACCATAAACTATCTTGTCCAGGAACTACTTTATGCTTATGACGCTGCCCTTGTTGCCCATACAGAAGTAGCTCTGCAGCGTTCAACATCCTGTTTTGCAGCCGCTGCTGAGCTTTTTGGACTGGAAGTTAGCTTAAAGAAAACAGAAGTTTTATATCAGCCTGCACCTCAGGAAGTTTTTCATCATCCTCATATCATCATTGGTGATTCAGAACTTAAATGGGTCCAACAGTTTAATTACCTAGGCAGCCTTATCTCCTCGGATGGTAAGATTGACAGAGAGATAGACAGTAGGCTAGCAAACGCATATAGTGCTTTCGCAAAACTCTATAAAAAGTCTGGCAAAATAAACACTTGTAGAAAAGTACAAAAATCAGTGTTTATAGAGCCATTGTGCTTTTATATGGTTCCGAATCATGGGTCATCTGTCACCACCACCTATGACTTTTGGAGTGCTTCCATCAGCGCTGTCTCCATACAATCCTAAACATCCATTGGTCAGATTATGTGACGTCTGTCCTAAAACAAGCAGCAAATTCAGGCATTGAGGCCATACTGCTGAGAACGCAGCTGTGTTGGGCAGGTCACGTCTCCAGGATGAAGAACTACCGCCTTCCTAAAATCATGCTTTATGGTGAACTTGCCACTGGCTATCACAAGAGAGGAGCCCTGAAGAGGAGATACAAGGACTGCCTGAAACAACATCTCAACCTTGGCCATATTGATAAGCTTAACTGGTCTACTCTGGCCTCCAATCGGGAGGTCTGGAGACACACTATTTTTAATGCTGCGGATGTTTTTGAAAGGGCATGCAGGATGACTCTTGAGGAGAAAAGACAGCGTAGAAAGAATCGTGTCTTGCAGGTTATACCTCCTAAGGAGACCTTCTGCTGTGCCTTTTGCAGCTGCTCTTGTCTGTCCCGCATTGGCCTTTTCATCCATCAACGCACTTGTAAAAAGCGCTTATGAAGAGCGTGGATAGAGCCCTCCCCGGATCTCCATTTGCGAAGCCTAGCCGTGATAATGGAATTTTGACTTTAGAGAGAAAAGATATGAGTAAATCATTTACTGAACAATGCATTCATTCATGTAACTCTGCATTTGTTGGTAGAAGCAAAATCTTTGACAGACATGATATTTCAATGCAAACCAGCAAATACATTAATGGATCATTCAGGATTTTGGATTGTGAAATACATAGAATAACTTGGTAAGAGCCTATAACAACTATAGTACATAACCATGCAACCTTCAAATTTTTACCTCACCTGAATATAGTGCTAAAATTCAGTTGCCTAAGCATTTGCTTCTATATTAGATACCTGGTGTATTGTTCGGTTTCCAACTGCTGTTGCAGATGAATGTGGGTCTCTTAATTTCTGTGTCATCTCTGTTGGCACCATGAGGATACCTCAGATAATCTTCAGCATCTCTGTGTAGGCACCTGAATCATTCTTGAAATATCTAAAAGCTGTCCTTCTAAATCTTGGATATTTATCCTTTTTATACTAAGTGGAGAGAAAAATATACTTTGAAAGGGTGACTAAGGTAACTAGCTCATCTTGGGCACCTGTTTTATGATGCTGTGAGTCATTTGGCGAAAATGAATCTTATAATCCATTGACTATAAAGGGAGTGACTGAGTTAGACTTTTAAGTTTTTAAACATGGTTGTTAGGTGGAGGGTATCTTTTCTGTACTCACAACTAATACTGTAACTTAGCATCATAGTGTAAATATATGTTGGCTTTTATTTTTGTATAAAACCCACTATACATGAGCTTAATTTTTCAACTGATTTTAATACATTTTAGCAGAATGCTGTGCAGGAAAAACAGGTAATGATTCCATAGCACAGTGTGGAAGAATGAGCTCAAACAGCTACTCAGCTTTTTCTGATCTATGATGCAATGAGGCACCCAGAGAAAAGGCAAAAGAGAGACTTGGCTTTTGTCCATAATAAGTACCTGTAAAAGGAACAGAAATCTGATAATAGAAAGCTCCCCAAATCTAGCAAGCAAGGCTATAACAAAATCTAAAGATTAGAGCTTGAGGTAAGTAAAATTTGAATTATAATTTAAGGCATGAGTCAATTAGGTATTAGAAAAACTTTAGATAAAGAAAATAAATAAAAAAACCAGTAAAAACTGGTGGCCAATGATATGCAAGAGATGAGAGCAAAGAATCACAGTGACTTTCTCGATCTTGGACTATCTACAGCCAGAGATTACATGATGACTGAAATAGAAACAGTATCCAACAGGGCCATTGCTGATCCTGGTAGCAGACATTGCTTTTTCTCTGTGGGACTTACTGATGATCAGAGATTTACCTCCAATGACAAGAGTTAGGAATTCAGAAGAAAAATACGTCTTTAGTACTCCTTCAAATGCCTCTGGGTATTCTAATTGTCACACTTGCCACTGTGGTATATTAAAGTGGTGATGTTCTCTTTCCTCAACTTTGTTATAGAAGAAATTCAATTCTTGTTCTCAATAAGCCAGAATTTTAAGTGCTCATTAGACTGTAATACACTTGATATCTTCGGCAGCTCATATTAGCTTGATGTAGGATCTTTCTACTTCACTGACTCCTTCCTTGCTTCCTCAGAGGCAGGAAAAGTCTTCTTCACTTTAGATTTACCTATTTCAGAGCCTGAGTGCCAGGAATCTTTATCTCTTTCCATGGACATGCATTCCAGCCCTGGTGAAGCTAGAAGAGGCCATATGCCTTCTGCGGCCCCAAGAGTCCATCTGGCTTTGTTATATCAAGTTACACTGATAGTATGACTTCATTAGTAGGAATGATTTGTGGAGACCATTCTGGAAATTCAGCATTAAGTTGTTTGCTAGTAAGTTCATTGTTAAACTGGATGTTCTTAGTGACTGAGCAGACATGGACTTATGACTGTACTTTGCAAAAGTAATGCAATGTATATGTAATCCTTTCTTCATTGTGTCATAATGCATACTAAATTCAGCAGGTCAGTGTGTACTAGACCTAACTGTTCAAATATTTTTTTGATATAATTTTTTCAGGTAAAGACGTTTTTGGACATTACAGACAGAGATTGCACAGTCACAGGCTTTTACTTATATAGCCGTCATAAAGGACAAGTGAGAAATTGACCACAAAACTCACAAACGTCTGATTTACCCAGGAGATTTATTGAGAACAAGCATTAAGCAGGAATTTGTTAGCATATGTGAATGGAGTAAGGCAAACGTTTTCTGAATATATTTTTTGGTACTATATCAACAACTTTGTGTTTTTATCAACTGAATTTGAAGATAGATTATTTTCCAGTCTTCTGTCACTTCGGTAGAAAAAAAATCACAAAATCACCCCTTTGATATTAGGGGTGAGATTACACTTCTGAAGCTATGCAAAGCTAAAGTAATAGCAAGTCTTTATTGACACTAGGCAACAGCAGTTCACTCATCTTTATGCAGACTAGCACTAGGAGAGTGAAGCATGTGCTTTGTTAGCAAGTCTCATTGATATTTTCTGAAAGCAAAGAATTAGTAATGTTAGAAATCTAGTTGCAGTCAAGATTAGCACATATTAATCTGTTTATTAATAGTTGTCTATAAGAGTAAGTGCAAGTACATGGGTGCACATAGTTTTGCAGTATTTGCAGTGCAATTAGAATATTGCTGTTGCAATCTCATTCTTCAGGTATTTCTGAAAAAAGAACTGAAAACAGGTGGTATTCTCAAGGTTTCTTATCAAAGAGATACTGATTAAAATTAGAATAGAATAGATTAGAATCCATAGAATTGTTTTGTTTGGAAGAGACTTTTAAGATCACCAAGTCCAACCATCAATCTAGTACTGCCATGTTGTCTTGGTTTGACCAGACTGTTTTTAGGAAAGAGTCCAAAATAAGGACCTCCCCCTCTCAGGATAAAGGAATATATGTAAAATGAGTACACATGCACACCTGAGGCAAAGTGATAAAGAATAACTTTAACAGATAAATATATATATATATATATATATAAAACATTGTAAATACAGAAATAAGTAAGAAAGCTTTCCAGGTCTCTCCCCGCCCCCCTCACCATGCCACAAGGTTTCTCCCTCCCCACGCCTGATAAAACCGGCAAGAAATATAGTCCGGTTGGAGTGGGAGGAAGGTGAGATGAGCTGAGATGATCTCGATGGAGCCAGAGACTCGGATGATTGAAGAGAAAAATTCCCAGTTAGATGGAAAGCTGAGCACTGCGTGGTGAAGATGGCAGAGGACACGTGGTAGTCCTTTCGCCCCTTCTGCGAGTTGTTTCTTGGTCAGGCAGGAGGCAAAGAGAAAGAGGAACAGGAACAGGAAGTGTGTGGCATCTCTGTCTGCTTTTTATAGCTAGAGAGAACGTACTTAGGGTCCTGTGAGGCGGGTGGTCTTTTTGCTCAGTTGATTTGCACATGAAAGTCACCTCCCCACTCGTGCCCGTGCGATCTGCCCAGATGCAGCCTTGCATGCTGTGGGTGCATGCTCAGCAGCTGCTCGGTACCACCCGGGGAAGCCCCGGGGGGGGGACACTCGCGTGCAGCTCAGTCGCTGCTCCAGCCTGCCCCACACCCCACACCCATTTATTACCTTGGTTACCAGTGTCAACAACCTGGGGGAGGGGGTGGCGGCAGCAGAGCAGTTTGGAAAACAAAGCAACCAGGTTTGGGAGAAGGAGGAGGAGGTATGGTGGACACAAAGAACTTCCTGTTTCATGTACCCCATCACATACATCCACCACTAAATCATGTCACTAAGCATCACATCTAAATATCTTTTAAATACCTCCAGGCATGATGACTCAACCACTACTCTGAGGGGCTTTACAGTGCTTTAAAATCCTTTCGGTGAAGATGTTTTTCTTAATGTCCAACTTAAACCTCCAGGACACCCTGGAACACCTTAAGGCTATTTCCTTTTGTCCTGTCACTTGTTACTCAGGAGAACAGACTGACACCCACCTTGCTACAACCTCCTGGTTGTAAAGAGAGATAAAGTCTCCCCTCAGCCTCCTCTCCTCCAGACTAAATCATCCCAGTTCCCTCAGCTGGTCTTTGTAACACTTGTTCTCTAGACCAGTCACCAGCTTCACTGCTTTTCTCTGGACACGCTCCAACACCTCAATGTCTTTCTTGTACTGAGGGACCCGAAACCAAACACAGTGTTTGAGGTGTGTCCTCACCCGTGCTGAGTACAGGGGGATGATCACTTCCCTAGTCCTGTTGGCCACACTATTTTGGATACAAGCCAGGATGCTATTGGCCTTCTTGGCCACCTGGGCACATTAACTGCAACTCTTCATATGCAGCCATGCAGCCAATTCTTTATTCATCAAATAGTCTATCCATCAAATCCATCTCTCCTATTAGAAATGAGGATGTTATGCAGGACTATTCCAAAGACCTTACAGAGGTCCAGGTAAATGACATCACTTGATCTTCCTTAGTCGTAAATGCAGTCACTCCACTATAGAAAGCCACCAGATTAGTTAGCCATTTATCCTGCTTTAGGTAACCCTACTTTGAGCAGGATGTTGGACTAGGCTATCTCCAGAGGAGCCATCAAAACTTGATAGATTCGTCATTTTTGTTTCTCTATGATCATAATTTTGGGAAGTGTCAAATTGAAGTGGACTATTTTAGCTCTGTTTCCCAACAAGAAACTATCAAGAAATTATCAAGTTTTCTGTTATTGGAAATGTTAGGAAGAGTAAGAGCAAAACTGCCATTTGGGACTTCCGAAGGGCAGACTTCAAATTGTTTGAAAGGCTACTCAATAAAATCCCTTGGGAATCAGTTTTGAAAGGCATAGGAGTCCAGGAAGGCTGGACATTACTTAGGAAGGAAATCTTAAGGGCACAGGAACAGGCCATCCCTATGTGCCTTAAGACAAGCCGGCAGCACAGAAGACCAACCTGGCTGAATAGGGAAATATTGCTGAAGATAAGGGAAAAAAAGAGAGTTTACGGCCTCTGGAAAAGGGGGCACACCACTCATAGTGAGTATAAGGAAATTGTAAGGTTATGTAGGGAGGTGATTAGAAGGTCCAAGGCCCAACTAGAAATTAATCTGGCTTCAAAAGTAAAAGATTGCAGGAAAAGCTTTTATAAATACAT
>VWZO01012026.1:21221-32778 GCA_013396975.1 Bucco capensis
TAAGCTGAAGGAGGGGAAATTTAGATTGGAGATTATGAGGGAGTTCTTTACCCAGAGAGTGGTTAGGCACTGAAACAGGTTGCCCAGAGAGGCTGTGGATGCCCCATCTCTGGCAATGTTCAAGGCCAGGCTGGATGCGGCCCTGGGTGACCTGGTCTAGTGATTGGCACCCCTTCTTAGTGCAGGTGGGTTGGAACTGGATGATCTTTGTGGTCCCTTCCCACCTGGCCATCCTATGATTCTATGATTCTATGGAAAGCAGAGCACCGCGTGGTCAAGATGGCGGAGTCCACGTGGCAGTCCTCTCTCCCCTTCTGCGAGTTATCTCTTGATGAGGCAGGAGGCGAAGAGGAAGCAAAAAGAGGAAGTGTCTGACATCTCTGTCTCCTTTTATAGCCAGAGAGAAGGAATCCCAGGGTCCTGTGTGGCAGGCGGTCTTTTTGCTCAGCTGATTTCCACATGAAAGTCACTTCCTTGCTTGTGCCCGCTGATCTGCCTGGATGCAGTTTTGCATGCCGCGGGGGCGTGCTCCATACCACGTCGGGGAAGCCCCGTGGGGACTCACGCCGCAGCTCAGCCGCTGCTCCAGCCTGCCCCAGAGCCATTTGTTACCGTGGTTACCAGCGTCAACAACCTGGGCGAGTGGACGGCGGCAGCAGAGCAGTTTGGAAAACAAAACAAACAGGTTTGGGAGAAGGAGGAGGAGGTAAGATGGACACAAAGAACTTCCTGTTTCATGTACCCCATAACAGGTAGGGAGGCTCTACAGAGGGATCTAGAAAGGCTGGATCACTGGGCCAAGGCCAATGCCATGAAATTCAAAAGGCCAAATGCTGGGTCCGGCACTTTGGCCATAACAACCGCCAGCAGCACTACAGGCTTGGAGAGGAGTGACTGGAGAGCTGCAAGGCAGAGGGACCTAGGGGTGTTGATTGACAGCCAGCTGAACATGAGCCAACAGTATGTCCAGGTGGCCAAGAAGGCCAACGGCATCCTGGCCAGTATCAGGAACAGTGTTGTCAGCAGGAGCAGGGAGGTGATCATGCCCCTTTACTTAGCTTTGGTGAGGCCTCACCTTGAGTACTGCATTCGGTTTTAGACCCCTCACTACAAGAGGGACATTGAGGTGCTGGAGACAGTACAGAGGCGGGCTACCAAGCTGGTAAAGTGCTTAGAGCATAAGCGTTATGAGGAAAGACTGAGGGATCTGGGCCTGTTTAGCCTGGAAAAGAGGAGATTGAGGGGAGACATTGCTTTCTATAACTACCTGAAGGGAGGTTGTAGAGAGGAAGGGATTGGTCTGTTCTGCCTAGTGCAGAGTGATAGGATGAGGGGAAATGGATGTAAATTGTGCCAGGGGTGGTTCAGGTTAGATATTAGGAAGAATTTCTTTACTGAAAGGATTGTCAGCCATTGGAACAGGCTGATCAGGGAGGTGGTGGAGTCACTGTCCTTGGAGGTGTTTAAGAGACGGCTGGATGTTGTGTTGGAGGGCATCATTTAGCAGATTGATAGGGCTAGGACAAAGCCTGGACTCGATGATCTTCAAGGTCTCTTTCGGCTGTAACTCTTCTATGATTCTATGACGGAGCGGATGGGATGAGATGGGATGAGATGTGGACATGTTGGTGATAGGTACATGCCTGGACTTGATGATCTTAGAGGTCTCTTCCAAACTTGATGTTTCTGTGATTCAGCAGTGTTTCTTTTCTTAATCCAGGGATAAGATTGTAAAAATGCATAAACAAACATGTCATCCTCAAAATACCTTGAGAACTGTAAATACTTGTATTGATTTTTTGTAGTAGGTTGCAGAATATATTACAATGAAAAATACTTCCTTGTTTCAACTTTGAGTGATTTGATGCAGCCTGAGTAAAGAACTGAAGGTATGTTACCTGCTCACTTGTGGAGATGACTGAAATTACTTGGTGAGGCTTCTTATCAGCAATGACTATGTGAATTGTGGAAACCTAAATGTATTCTCACCGTTTGCCCAATTGATTATCACCACTCATAAGGTGTTATGATTAGAGAAAAATGGATGTTTTAAATAAGGACAGACTGAATTACTGTGAAAAATATTGCAGGCACTGGTTTCCTTAGTCTTGCTCCAAGACAGTGAGTTTTCCTTGGATCGAGTTTTGAGATTGTAAGAAACCTTGACAATTGAATTTGAGTTACAAAGTTTTCCAGCCACCTACCTTATTTTACTAGTGTTCAACTTTCAGAAAGTAGTCCACTATGACTAGGTGTCAACATGTTAGATATAACTGTCAAAGAATTATCTTTGTTCTCTATTAACAAGTGCTGTTATGCTTATTTGTTGATTCCCTCAGCTAGTAAAATGGGATGCTTTTATTCAGCACTTTTTCCAGCAAAATGAAAATCCAATCCGAAGTGTTACCATCACGTTTTCACAGTATTGGATTTCAAAGTAGCATGTGGGTAGTATCTATTATAAAGTATAAATTTAACAAATCTAAAGAGTGAATAAAATTGTAAATTATAATTTTATGGACCATTAAGGGAAGCAATATAAATGTGTACAAACAGAATAGCAAAACTGTGGTAATGCTTCAGCAATGAAATTACATCTTTCCAGCAGGACTTTAAAGAAAACTCTTTTCAGTTTTGAAGGGTCTACTGAAGGATAGTCTAGTGCTAGTTTCTCTCTCATAATTTTAGCTGCTGGAGGATCTTTGCAGCTCAATGAAGAAAGAAAATGACAAGTATTTCTATGAGACAATTAAATTAAAACTATGTTCCTAGATACATTGCTGAAGACACCTATTTCTTTTCATCATTGAGTGGGAAAGTTCTGGATTATTAGATAAGTTAGCCATCTTAGTTGAGAACCTAAATATAAGGAATGGAAATATAAGGAATCTAATACACTCCCAAACTTGGCTTACTTGTAAGTTGAATTTTCACTGGAACCAAAATTATTCCTCAAATTCTACCAGTGAAGGGTCAGAAAAAAAATGCAATAGATGTGGATTTTTACCTGCATCCATTTCTGCATCCAATCTCAGTGGATATAGAAAAGGGAAAGAGTCACAGCCCCCCCAAAATTCCACCTGCCAAACTGACTTAAGAAAAGAGCAGGGGAAGCCTTGCAAAGGGCAGATCAGTTTACATTATGGAAACATAGAATGGCCAGGTTGGAAGGGACCTTAAAGATCATTTAGTTCCAATGCCCCTGCCATGGGCAGGGATGCCACACACTAGACCAGGTTGCCCAGGACCTCATCCAGTCTGGCCTTGAACACTGCCAGAGATGGGGGATCCACAACCTCTCTGGGCAGCCTGTTCCAGTGCCTAACCACCCTCCAGGTAAAGAACTTCCTTCTAATCTCCAGTCTAAATTTCCCCTCCTTCAGCTTGTAACCATTCCCCCTTGTCCTATTACAATCTGATCAGCTAAAATGTTTCTCCCCTTCTATCTTATAAACCCCCTTTAGGTATTGGAAAACTGCTATAAGATCCCCTCAAAGCCTTCTCTTTTCCAGGCTGAATAACCCCAACTCCCCCAGCCTGTCCTCTTAGGGGTGGTTCTCTAGTCCTTTAATCATCTTTGTGGCCCTTCTCTGGACTCGTTCCAACAGGTCCACATCTTTTTTGTGCTGAGGAGCCCAGAACTGGATGCAGTACTCTAGGTGGGGCCTCACGAGGGCAGAGTAGAGAGGCAGAATCACCTCCCTACATCTGCTAGTCATGACTCTCCTGATGCAGCCCAGGATGAGGTTGTCTTTCTGGGCTGCGTGTATACATTGCTGGCTCATATCCAGCTTTTCATCAATCATGACCCCCAAGTCCCTTTCTGCATGTCTGCTCTCAATGAGTCCCTCACCCAGTCTATACTCATATCTAGGATTACTCCTACCCAGATGCAGGACCTTACACTTGGACTTATTAAACTTCATTTTATTCTCATGGGCGTACTTTTCGAGTTTATCTGGGTCACTCTGGATGGCATCCCACCCTTCTGGCCCATCAACCACACCACTCAGCTTCGTGTCATCTGCAAACTTGCTGAGGTTGCACTCAATACCCATGTCTAGGTCATTAATGAAGACATTGAAGAGCACTGGTCCCAAGACAGAGCCCTGAGGGACACCATTCGTCACTGATCTCCACCTAGACAAAGAGCCATTGACCGCAACTCTCTGGTTGTGTCCTTCCAGCTAATTTCTTATCCACCAAATGGTCCACCCACGAAATCCATAACTCTCCAATTTTGAGATAAGGATGTCATGAGGAACTGTATCAAAGGACTTGCTTACTGGATGAAGGGAAGGCTACGGATGTTATTTATCTGGATTTTAGTAAAGCGTTTGATACAGTTTCCCACAGCATTCTCCTAGAGAAATTAACTGCTCTTGACTTGGATGGGCATACGCTCCACTGGGTTAAAAACTGGATGCATGGCCGAGTCCAAAGAGTTGTGGTCAACAGAGTGAAATCCAGGTGGCAACCGGTCACAAGTGGGGTCCCACAGGGCTCAGTACTGGGGCCACTCCTGTTTAACATCTTCATTAATGACCTGGACCAGGGGGTAGAGTGCACCCGTAGTAAGTTTGCGGATGACACCAAGCTGGGTGGCAGCGTTGACCTGCTTGAGGGTAGGGAGGCTCTGCAGCAGGATCTAGACAGGCTGGATGGCTGGGCCAAGGCCAATTCCNAGGGCTAGGAAAAAGGCTGGACTTGATGATCTTCAAGGTCTCTTCCAGCTGTAACTGTTCTATGATTCTATGACTTACAAAAGTCCGAGTAGACTTCCTGCAATCACTCCATCATAGAAGGCCACCAGATTGGTCAGGCACGATTTGACCTTAGTGAATTCATGTTGACTTCTTAGAATCACCTCTTTATAATATATGTGCCTTAACATTACTTCCATGACAATCTGCTCCATGAGCTTCCGAGACACAGACGTGAGGCTCAGAGGCGTATGGTTCCCTGGGTCATCCTTTCTACCCATTTTAAAAATAGGGGAGATGTTACCCTTCCTTCGGTCACCTGGGACTTCACCTGACCTCCACAACTTGCCAAATATGATGGAGAGCAGTCCTGCAACAACATCAGCCAATTCCCTTAGGACCCTAGGATGTATGCTATCAGGGCCCATAGACTTGTTCTTATCAAGTTTCAGTAAATGGTCTCAAACCTGTTCTCCATTTTCAGCGGGAGGCCCTTCACTCCCCCAACACTCATCTGGGGCTATCAAGTCCTGGTTGTTGTGGGAAGTTTGGCTGCCAGTAAAGACTGGAACAAAGAACTCATTGAGCAGCTCTGCCTTCTCCGTATCCTTTATGACTAAATGTCCTTCCTTATTCAACAGAGGGGGAACACTCACCCTGGTCTTCCTTTTTTGATTAATATACTTACAGAACCCTTTTTTATTAGTTTTTACATCCCTTGCCAAGTTCAGCTCCATCTGTGCCTTGGCCTTGCTGATCCCATTCTTACACTTCCTAGCCATTTCCCTATAGTCTTCCCAGGCCACTCATCCCTGCTTCCACTGCCTGTGCATTTCATTCTTAGGCCTCAGCTCAAGAAGCAGGTCATTATTTAGCCACACCGGTCTTCTTCCTGCCCTGCTTGATTTTTTGCATAGAGGGATGGAGATTTCTTGCGCTCTAAGAAGGGTATCCTTGAAGAACTGCCAGCTCTGATTGGTTCCTTTGTCCCTAAGGACAGTATCCCAGGGGACCTCAGCCAGCAAGTCTCTCAGTGGCTGGAAATTTGCCTTCCTGAAGTTCAAAGTCCTTACTTTACTCTGTGCCATGCCTATGCTTCTAGTGATTATGAACTTGACTAAGGCATGGTCACTACATCCTAGACTTCCCTCTATCACCACCTCTTTAATGAGGTTTTCTTCGTTGGTCAGCAACAGGTCTAGCAATGCATTATCCCTGGTTGGTTTATCTAGAACCTGTGCCAAAAAGTTATCACCCATAAACTCCAGGAGTCTCCTGGACTGCCTCCATCCTGCTGTTCTTCCAGTAGATGTCTGGGTAGTTAAAATCCCCCACCAGGATGAGGGCTGGTGAGCTCAATGCTTCTTGCAGCTGAAGCGAGAAGTCCTCATCAACAGGCTCCAATTGGTCAGGTGGCTTATAGAAAACTCCAATCACAAACTGACCTTTGTTTGCCTGACCTTTAAGTTTAACCCACAAACTCTCGACTTGTTCATGCTTGTTACTGAGAACTAGTTCCTCAGAGTCTATCCATTTTCTAACATAGACTGCAACACCCCCACCCCTCCTTCCTAACCTGTCACTTCTGAATAGTCTATAGCCCTCCATTGTTATGTTCCAGTCATGTGATTCATCCCACCATGTTTCAGTGATAGCAATCAGATCGAAGTTATCCAATTGCACTAAGGCCTTCAGCTCATCCTGCTTATTACCCATGCTGTGTGCATTTGTATAAAAGCACTTCAGCTGGGCTATTGATCTTCCCACCTTCTGGGAGGTGCCTTTATCACCTTCTTTGTAATTCACAGGTATTATCCACCTGCTTCTTGAAGTATTAGCAATCACATTATCACCCCATTCATTCAGAGGGAGATCCCCTCCCCCTGACACATCTAGTTTAAAGCTTTACTGATAAGTCCAGCCAGCTTGCTCCCCAGAACATTCTTACCCCACTTGGTTAGATTCGATCCGTCTTTTGTTAACATGCCTGGCCTGTCAAAGCTACATCCAAGATTATAAAACCCAAAGCCCTGATCACAACACCAGCCACGCAGCCACTTGTTCACCCTATCAATTTGACTCCGTTTCCAAGGGTCCAAGCCTGCTACAGGGAGGAGAGAGGGGAACAATATCTGAGCTCCCTACGCTCTCAACATCTTTCCAAGGGATATGAAGTCCCTTCTGATGTTATGGTATTTCCTTGTTGTGGCCTCGTATGATCCTATATGGAAGATTAGGGGTGGGTAATAATCCTCTGGTTTGACCAGGAAGGGCAGTTTCTTTTTGATGTCACTAATGTGGGCCCCTGGCAGGCTACAGACCTCTCTAGAGAGGTTGTCTGGACAACAAATAGGTGCCTCCATGCCTCTCAGTGAGGAGTCTCCTACTACTGACACCCTCATGGTCTTTTTTTTGTAGCTGAGGTTGTAATCTGTTTAGAAGATACTGGGATACAACCAGTAGACCCTCCAGACAGAACTTCTTCCTGCCTATCCTCCGTCTGAGTCTCTGGGGCCAGGACCTCATTAAAGGCACTTGAGGAGGTGATGGAGGACTGGGAGAGATTTTTGCACCTCTCCGGTGAGGGACCTGTTTCCACTCTCCTCCATCTACCAGATCCATTCCATCCGCACAATGGCAGGATGGGCAGGGCTTCACCACCTCCTGCTGGACTTCCTTTGTAGTGGAAAGGTTGAAAGTCCACCAGTCTATTTCGTTTTCATGATCCCTAATAATTCTTAGTCTCTCCACCTCCTCCATAAGCTCTGCCACCAAGCAAATCAAGTCATTCACCTGCTCACATCATACACAGGTGTCTCTTACCCCATCTTCTAGGACTGACACAAGGCTTAAACATTCTGTACAGCCATTAATCTGGACAGCTGCATCCTTATTGGGGGGTTCAGTCTGAACCATCATGCTCCTAGTAGCAGCAACAATGGCTTTCATTCTTTTGGAGACCACTTCTGGGTCTGACAGAAGTGGTCTGACAGTGGGCAAACTAAGACTGCTCACGTAGTGCCCCTGCACTTCTTCCCTTCATGCCCTGCCTTCACAAACTTCCTCAGAAACTGCCCTGTACCTGTTTGCCTGTTCCTGTTCACCCACGCTTCAGGTTGCTCACGCTCCCTAAGCCTAGTTAATATGGGAGAGGGTGTATCAACCTACAGTACTGATCCACCCGGCTGACTTCACTAGAGCAGTGAGCTCAGCTCCACCCCTGCTTGCCCCGGTTTGTTACCCTGGGCTACTGTGTCCGGAAGCTGCGCCAGGGAGACAGGGCAGACGTAACACAGGACAGACACAGCCCCGGAGTCTTCTACTATCTGGAAGTACATGCTTTCCTCATGGCTCACCAGGATTAATGTAGCTGTATTTCTCTTTTCTGCATAGAAAAAATGCCACAATTTTTCTTGTTACTGGAGATAGAGACAGGAAATATATTTTCCATGCTATGAAAAGAAAAGTAAAGAAAATATTGGCATTGTGAATTGCAAGAAATTCTTAAACTTTCATTTAATATTTATCCAAGGAAAGTCAGAATCCTGTCAGTTGAAATGTCTTTTTCCTCTAATATTTATGTGTCATTTTGTTCTGTTTTAAACAGGCCATTATTCTAAATTGCTTACATTTAAAATCCAGAGAAGATACATCTTTATCTAGGGCAATTTCAAAGCTATAGAGAAAAAAAAAATCCAAAAGAGTAAATAATTATAATTGTCTGCTTTAACCATACAACTTTTATTATGAATAAAGTATTTTCTAAAGAAATTCTTTGTTAGTTTTACATGGTTCTCCCTCCATTTTGGTTTTCTATTCTTACAGTTTCAATCCTTAAGGTAAGTGCATCTCTACAGTGATTGGATTGGACCTGCTAACTGCACTGAGCTCTAGTTTTTACTATTGACTCTGTCAACACAAAGACGAGTCTTATTGTTGTTTTGCCTATATCCTGGTATTGCCACTGCTGTCAGTATGGTAAATTTTAACTGCACAGCAATTCAGAAGAAGAATATAGAACAGAAAAAATTTGCTCAATTGCATTTTATTATTTGCCAGAGCATAATTTAATTGATTCAGTTCTTGTGTTGTTTTTATTTTCCAGAAAGCATTCAGCAATTCACTGGTTGAGAGCTAGTCAATCAATTTTATAATCTTGCATCTATAAAATTTCATATGCATGATCCCAAGCTAATTCAACAATTCATATCACTATTCACTCTCAACAATTTAGACCAGGCTTCAGCATTTTTAATTTCAGAACTTGTTATTGGTGAAGACAGATGAGAGTTGGAGAAGTGTGTGTGGGATAATGTCTTAGTTTGCTGTGCAAAAGGAATGCGGGATGATTTATGATCAAATGAATAACCAAAATGTGAATCAGTAACACCAAGATTTGCATATCTCTTTAGCTACCTGAAAACAGAGATAAAGGCACATAGAAGAGTCAATATAAACTATAACTCTCACTCATGTCATAAGTGAAAATAATCTTCAAATCAGAATTAGAAGTTGAAATATTGTATGTAACTCAATAGTTCTTTCAGAATTTCTAAGTGTTTGAGATTTTTTTTTTAAATGTTGTTCCAACAGGCTGCATACACTTATAAAAACATTTAGCCTTCTGTTTTGCATGAAGACAATGTCAAGAGCAGAAAGACATGAGACCCAAATAGATTAAACTCTCTTACCCAAAATTATTTAAATTCCTATGGAGTTGTGCTCATCAACAGAATAGTTTTATTCAGGGTGGTTTTGTGGTGGAGGGGAGGTTACTGATACTATTTTCTAGAGTTTTGTGAATTCTGATACAGTGACTACAAATATGCAGAACAGTTGGCAAATTGTCATCTTCCAGGAGCCAAAGAGCTAGTGTGCCCTAGCCTAAGAAGAATTACATGCAAAGTGGTTTTTGTGACAAAAACAATTGCTTCTGTCAATTGTTTCGACTTTCTTATGTTTTATACAGATGATCCTTTGTTAGACAGGTTTCCTGAACTTCCAGTTTCATCCACACTCTGAGTCACTTACTCAGAGGTTCTGAATAGATCTAATAGAAGAGATACAACGCTAAATGTGCTTTGTAGTCCATGTCTCTGCATTAATCTTCCTGACAGCTCTCTATGCTTATTTTGTAAAGAGGGAAATAGATTTAAATTCTAGGAAATGTGGTACATCAGTACCCTCCAGAAAAAGAGTCACAGCATAGCAGGGATTATCAACAATGAAGGGAATATATACTGCTTACTCTCTGTCAGAAACATCCCTTTCTTTTAATAATACAAACCAGAATATTCAACTTTGGATCATCTTGTAAAAAAAATCCTTGTGCAAGATCTTTTCTTGGAAGGCATTGACATGCTCCTCTCTTGACGGAATTTGTCCTTCTGTACTGGCAATTTTCAGCCAGAATGATTGAAGAATTGTTCCTAATAAATCAAAGTCAGTTATAGCTCTTTAAGATATTATTTGTCTGTTTTGCCCTTTGCTGAGTACTGACAGATGCAAGTGTGCTGAACTGAACGTCTTTTATTCTTTCAAACAAGATGTCTTTACTTTTATGAACAGCTTATTTGACTTTTTGAAGCTTTATGAACACTCTTAGCATTTCCTGACTTTTCTAATTTTTTAGTATATTTTAATGCATAATGTTTCATAGCAGTCAGACTGTGACAGGACAAGGTGGAATGGTTATAAGATGAAGGAGGGGAAATTTAGATTGGAGATTATGAGGAAGTTCTTTACCCAGAGAGTGGTTAGGCACTGGAACAGGTTGTCCAGAGAGGTTGTGGATGCCCCATCCCTGGCAGTGTTCAAGGCCAGGCTGGATGCGGCCCTGGGTGACCTGGTCTCGTGACTGGCATCCCTGCTCAGTGTGGGGAGGTTGGAACTGGATGATCTTTAGGGTCCTTTCTAACCTGGCCATTCTATGATTCTATGGTTTTATGATCATTTATGTTAATCTTGATTTTCTTGCTCCTACTTTTGGGAGGATATCCATTATTTTTCAGGAGTGGAATATTTCTCAAGATTTGAAAGCAATTTCTTTATTTCTCATTTCTATGTACAAGTTCATGATTTATCAAGGGGAAAATGCGCATTGAATTGGAGTATAACAAAATGGCAGAAGTATAAATTATGAACTTTAAAGGACAGAATTTCCTTAAAATCCCCTTAATTTCTTTTGCCTCACCCTTTCTCATTTTATTCACGAACTGAAAAAGAATTTTCACACTAGCCACCAAGTAAAGGCAAGTAATGGATGAAGAATTAAACTAGCCAACAGGTAGAACAGATATGCTAATTAGTCAGTGTCCTGGTTTGAGTTAGTGGCCAGTCCAGCTCTAACCCTTGATAGTCAGTCCAAGAAGCTTTTCTGTACTTCCTGAAGAACATATGGACACTAATCTCAATTTATTCTCAAACTTTGTGTTGGTGGTATAGTTGTTTTTCTTTCTGCATCATCTGTTTCAAATCATCTGTAAACTTAGGTCACTTATAAGACCAAACAGAAACAGAAGAACTTTACTCTTAAGATTTAAACTTCTATGGTTTGATCTTCTACCATTGAAACCAATGGAAGTTTTGTTTTTGACTTGGACAAACTACCTTCTTTGATGGGAAGCTGTCATCTACTTTTCTAGTATCAAAGGAGAAGAGAGTGCAGAGGGAACTGTCCCTTAGATTTAGCATGGCGTGTATGAAATGGAATACTTAGTTGGTATGCCCGGGCATACCTGCCGGGAAGGTCTGCTGTTGTTGCCTGGGGAGTGGCGGGTCTGCCCCACTCCCGGTCGACTGCGCAGGGTAGCCCACCCGGCGTACCCTCTGCTGCCGCCCGCGGTGTGTTGGCA